>OX328130.1:25501834-25514334 GCA_946811695.1 Gonocerus acuteangulatus
TTTTCACATTCGATAGTCTGCATACGGAAATTTTTAATTAAAAAAAAATAATAAATTAAAAGAATAAGTTTAAATCTAGTAAAGTACAAAGGAGTTTTAAGAAATATTAATTTTTCAAAAATGGTGAATAATTCATCATTTTGTCTTAAAAAATCAAACCTCATAATACATAAACATATGTTTCGCCCATTCTCAAAAACACTCTGACGATCTTACCTTGAAAATTTTCAGTAAACGATTTTTCAAGGTTCAAGAAATGATTTTGAACTGGATGATAGGATAACTGAGTTTTCAGTTGTGTTTATAATTTTTGACAATTGGGACAACCTAGTCTAGTTTATGGAAAGGTCATTCTAATTTCGAAAGTAATTTATTTGAAATATTGCTTTTAGCGCGGTTCCTCCCTCCCCCATAGGGAGGAACCCCGCTTATAAGGTTGATACAATGAAACAATCCGGAAGTGCCGACTAGAAAATTTTGCGTTTCAGAACCCCTAGAAACCAAAAATAACGGTGGTTCAAATTTGTATATATATATATATATGTATATATTTATATATATATATATATATATATATATATATATATATATATATATATTTGTCTGTTCGCTCTCTAAATAGAAGAAGAATGGTCCGATTTTGATGAAATTTGGTACAAAAATCTGTCGTCCAATTTGAAAGGTCAAGTTCGTTAACCAGCAAAATCCGCCCACTGGAAGATGGCGTTTGGGGCGAAATTCGCGCAAAAAAAATCGTAACGCTTACGTTTTTGAGTTCATAAGCTTGTAAGTACTCTTTTTATAGGCTTCTTGGGCAAGGAAAACGAATGAAACCATTTTCAAGGCGATAGCTTTAACCGTTTTCGAGAAAATTGGAAAAATAGTTTTTGAATACCGTTTTTGGTTTGGGTACTTAGAATCACGGGATTCAGTTGAAACATTATCTGCATGTTCTACTTTCATTAAAACTAATATGTTGAAAGTTATGTTACGTTTGGAGTTAAGGAAGGGTTAGAATAAAATATTTAATGAACAGACATGAAAAGTTTTGGGAACTTCGTATACTTTCATTAATATCGTGAACACGGTTGGGAAATCGTGGTAAGTGGATAGAAACTATTTGAAAGCTTAATAAATTCTCTACAAAAATGATTCTAAAACTATTTTTGATTAGGTTATGTCAATCGGAGAAATAAGTGCTTAAAACTTCAAATACGTCTGTTTTGTTCTTATGAACGGGTTTTTGTCGTTCTTTTTGTAATTTTTGTCTCTTTCCCTTGGTTTTTTATTGCTTTTTATTTTTTTAATTTCTTATGTTGTATTTGTAAGGAAAATGTATGTGTGTGTAAAACAGGATAGGTAAAATGAGACCTATTTTCTGTTGTCAGAAATAATGAAAAGTTTTGGGAACTTCGTATAATTTCTTAATATCTCGAAAACGGTTGAAAATCTTGGGAAGCGAAAGGTTACCATTCGAAAGCTTACTAAATGGTCTACAAGAAAGGTTCTAAAGAAAGTTTTGAATAAGCGATGTCAATCGGAGAAATAAGTGCTTAAAATTTGAAGTAATTGATTTCGTTTATTCGAACAATTCTTTTTGTCTGTTTTTATTCCTATTTTTACATTGCTTATAGTTGGATAATGTATTTGACAATAAAATAGATTAATTAAAATAAGAAAAACAATTCATTGTTAGAAATATATCAGGTTGTACCGTATGAAATGTCAGTTTTGGATTTGCCGATTTCCTTCAAATGTCTTGAAACTGTCGAGGCTCCTAATCCGAGTTCTTTGGCATATTCCCTATTGTTTGCAATTGCTTATAGTAGTCAAATGTATTTGCCAATAAAACAGGATACGTATAATTAGAATATTTTATTTTTGCGGTATCTTGGGGTTCTCAGATCCCTTATGAATATCTATTAGGCCCCCTTCGTATTTTTTCCTTAATATCTCGAAAAGGGTTAGGAGATCGTGGCAATTGAAATGTAACAGTTCGAAAGCTTACTAAATTCTCTACAAAAAATGTTTTACAGAAATGTTTGATGGGGTCGTCACATTAGGAGAAATAAGTGCTTAAAACTTAGTTAGTTTCCTTTATTTAAACGGATCTATTTATGTGTTTCCCGAAGTTTTTTTTTCACTGCTCGTTATTTTTGTACTTGCTTTTAGTAGTCTAATGTATTTTTCATTAAATAGGATATGTATAATTAAAAGCATTATTTTGTTTGTTAGAATTCGAAGATGCCGTATGAATATCTAGATTACAGTACTGGTTTTGATTTCGTATTTTAGAATTGTTCTTGGTATTCCCTATTTTCATGTATTACCCTTAGTTCTTTATTGCTAGTAGTTTTTTTTTTTTTTTTTTTTTTTTTTATTGATTATAGAATATAAATCTATTTGGCAATAAAATAGGATACGTAAAATTAGAAACAATATTTCGGGTATTTCTGAGCGAAATGCCTTGTAAGATTGTCTACCACCACGAACGGCGTTTTTCCTCTATTTACCTCACATTTTAATTGGTTGCTGTTTTTAGCTTGTTTCCTGCTTCACTTCACAGATAGGAAACACGCTTCTGACGTCGACCCAATGACGTAATCCGAAGTGCCTAATAAATGATTTAACGTTTTAGAACAGGTAGATATCGAAAATAGCTGTTTTTAAATTAGAATCTATTGTTGAGTAATTATATGAATCTTTATACGGCTTTATTAGCCGTATTATTCTATATAGGCTTTATAAGGCAGGAGATACTACTTAATCTTGAAGACTTGTTCTTTGTCCTTCTTTATCAACTAGATAGGCTTTATTAGACATATTATTCTTCATAGGCTTTATTAGACAGGGAATTCTGATAAAATGTCGTGTTGTCGCAGCAAATTGTAATTACGATTTATCTAAGGTCAGGTAACATTAGCGAGTCTACATTGTTAAGATCACCGACAGCGAAGGTAGACAATTGCTATGATTTAGTCTACATATGTATATTAATTCCTAAATGTAGAAAATAATCTTTACAACGGTTAGATACTATGAACGAATAGACAGTCGGTTCAGTCCCAAACAAACAGAGGGTTTACTAGAAATTTACCTGCTAGGAGTTAATCCTCAAGAGAAGTAACCCTTGTAGGGTAATATAACCCAGGTATCTGCCGACACAAATACAAAGCCTTGCAAGAGTAGGTAGAGCAACTTTAAGATTTCGTTCACTAAAATTTCTTAAACTGACCTAGATTCAGACATAACATAACATAAATTATATTGTAAATATTGATAAAGATTAATTAGTTGTCAACATATACATAAATTAGCAATCAACAGTTTTCTTTGTACGACTATTATTAACGACTATTTAGTTATGAGACAATCCATAAATTAGCGATCAAAAGTTGCAGGTGATTCCGTATTAGATATTTATTAAATATTCATAAAGACTATTTGGTTGTAAACCGATTCATCAATAAGCAATCAATATTTTTAAACACTGGATATATACTAACCAATTATAACGACTGTTTAGTTATGAACCGATTCATAAATTAGCGATTAAAAAACACAGGTTTATTGACTAAATATTGATAAAAGTATTTAAATAGAAGAAAAAAAGATTTCCTCAAGACTTGCTCTTGTTCAATTTGTATTTACTCTATTGACTTTATTAGGCATATTCTTCTATATAGGCTTCATTAGGCAGTGGTATCTACTCAATTTTGGGAACTTGTTCTTGATCCTTCTGTATCCACTAGATTGGCTTTATTTGGCATATTATTCTATATAGGCTTTATTAGGGAGTGGTATCTACTCAATTTTGAGAACTTGTTCTTGATCCTTCTGTATTCACTAGATTGGCTTTATTAGGCATATTATTCTATATAGGCGTTATTAGGGAGTGGTATCTACTCAATTTTGAGAACTTGTTCTTGATCCTTCTGTATCCACTAGATTGGCTTTATTTGGCATATTATTCTATATAGGCTTTATTAGGGAGTGGTATCTACTCAATTTTGAGAACTTGTTCTTGATCCTTCTGTATCCACTAGATTGGCTCGCTGGGAAAATTCCTCGCTGCACCCTGGATGTCGGAACTAATGACCTAGATGTAAATGCGCGGTTAAAAAAAAAAAAAAAATAAAAAAAAATAAAAATAAAAAAAATAAATAAATAATATTGTATATATGTGTACATAATTTAACTAATTAAGAATATCCATACGTATTTGTTTTTATGTATTCTAAGTGAACTTGGGCACTGTGTGCGCCTCCTCGTGGCAGAATACGGGCAACTGATTGGTGGCTCACGAGGCGGACCTGACATTCAGGTCTCCGGTTGGGGAGAAGGAATTGAGTAAGGTTTGATTGTTTTAATAGCCAAACCTTGTTCAGTTCTGTGGCAATCAGGCTAAGCACCTTAAATTCCAGGCAAGTTAGACGTAAAGAGATAATTTTAGCGCGGTTCCTCCCTCTCTCCATATGGAGGACCCCGCCCTCCAAATGGAGGCCTCATGACGCAATCCAGAAGTCCCGACAAAAAAGTTTGCGTTTAAGAACCCCTGAGAGACCGAAAATAACGGTGTTTCAAATTGGTATATATATATATATATATATATATATATATATATATATATATATATATGTGTGTGTGTGTGTGTGTGTGTGTTTGATCGCTCTCTGGACACCCTTAAAAAGTTTTGGGTACTTTGTATATTTTCCTTAATTTTATTTTTTTATTTTTTTAAATTATTTTCCTTATATCTCGAAAACGGTTTGAAATCTTCATAAGCGGATCCTTACCATTCGAAAGCTTACTAAATGCTAATAATTCTGAAGCAATTATCGATTCATCGGAGAAATGAGTGCTTAAAAAAATAGTTTTTGAATACCGTTTTTGGTTTGGGTACTTAGAATCATGGGATTCAGTTGAAACATTTTCTGCATGTTCTACTTTCATTAAAACTAATATGTTGAAATTTTTGTTACGTTTAATATTTTATGTATAATGTATTTGACAATAAAACTGGTTAAGTAAAATAACAAAAACAATTTATTGTTAGAAATATAGATTTCCAAGATTCATAGACCTTGCCACTAGCGGGTCCGTTTCTAGTGTAGCCGACCCTTCCAGGTAAGATTGTAAATCATGACCTCTCAAGACTTTACTACTCACAGGAATGGCATTAGTGACCTTAAGGGTTGACACGCCATTATAATAATTAATTAAAAAAAAAGACTGGTGGAACCAAAATAATAACTGCTTCTATTTTAATCTTTCAAAATTAGACTAGGGATATGAACGGAACCGCGCTAAGATGATGCAGTTCCTGCGAGACGGACTTTTTGAGTTAGTACCTAATTACCAAGCCACTGCTTGAGTTTATCATTCTTACTTTGAGTTCTACAGTGAATACCTGGTCATTTTGTATGTGGAAGTAATGTTGTGTCAGTCCTTCTTCATTTTTTTGTGCGTTTGAGTGGAAATATCGTGTCAGAGCCAATGTTAATTGTATATCTCCAAGTTCTTTAGTATGTCAAGTCCTCGTCCTTTTTGTTGTCTGTGTTGTACTGTCATGCTGTTTTGTATGTTGGTAGGGTCGTGTGCGTGGTCGTGTTGGTGGTTGGCGTAGTTAGTTCTGTAATATGTTTAGAGAAAAAGGGAGTCTCATGATTATATATTATGTACGAAAGTCAGATGATAATATTTGTGCCTTTTGATAAGAGCGTCTTAGTAAGGGTAAGACCACATCACACTTTTTGAAGCTTTTGGTTGCATGCTGAAACTCTTTATTAAATTCATAGAAATATTTCGTTATTGGAGAACCAGCTTCATTCATGTCAGTATATTGTTTTCTTTTTGTACATACACATTTTTAAAATTCCTCTTATAGTTATTATAGTTGTATTCCAAACCCGAAGGGAAGTTTAAAAGTAGTAGCACGTCTAGAAATTCGAGCTAGAGTAATATCTGTAGGTGAGTTTAGAAATAAGGACGTATCGCTTCGACAGTTTTCGGCAATGGAGATCGAAGCGAATGAAATTGCAGGTGACACGACGTCAGAACTTGCGAAGCTCCGGGCTTACTCAGCTACTGCTCTGACAGGGGGTTGTCTAAGCGGGGGGTTCGTTATTTTTCAAGCCGCGTTCTTCCTCCTCTATTGCACGATTCATCTGTCAAGTCTGCTGTCAAGCGATTTCTCTCGCGGTTTCTCGCGATGTGTATGTGGCTGCCTTTATGTAAATACGCTCTTCCAGGCGGATAACTGACATTATCCGGGAAGTGTCAGGACCAGAAGGCCATTAATATTATGAAAAACTTCCTTCACGAACTATCTTATTCCTTGAACTTATTTTGGCATAGGTGAAAATACTTATACAAAGTTTCTTTATACACATCTTATTATTAGAAACTACCAAATAAGGTACAGAAGTAAAACCCAGCCGAGAACAGCTCATCCCTTAGGAATCCAAGCTTCACGAACATTTAAGTTTCGGCATAAATATTGCTATTAGTAATTATTGTAAAATTGCAATATTGAATAATATTTCTAAATTCTACCATTAACACCTCCCTTGGTCTGGGGGGCTTGGGGGTGGGGTGGTGGCGCGGCGGGGGGATTGGCGGGTGCCCGGGAGGGGGTTGGGGGTGGACGTCGCGTTGTTGGTGGGGAGTAGGGCTGACTTATCCTGGGCCCTAGACCCGCTGGGTCCTGCTAGCTCTGGAGATCTGGATGGTGGCACTTACATGCAGATCTCCGTCAGGAGCTTGGCTATCTTATCTAGATTGCGGATTACCGCTGTTTTGTCATAGAGGTCCAGATAACGCCGGCCCTCTCTCTTGCCTCGGCTCGGGCTGTCCCCTCTCCCTTCCGGGCGTCTGTCTCTCTCCTTGCTGCGCCTCCCTCCGCCCCGGGGTTTTTCTACCTGATCAGGATACTTCCAAGGCACCAATGACCCCAGTGGTTGCAGTGCCTTTAAAAAAAAAAAAAAAAAAAAAAAAAAAAGTTTCGGCATGCTCTTTGACAGCCTTCCATAGCACAATGCCTAGGAGGTTTAGTAATACCACAATAACAACAAAACTTATTCATAATCTCCTAAAGGTGATCGACGTCTTCCACCATCCCCTAGGCATTTAGTGCTAAATAATACTGCCAAAAAATGTCCCAAAACAATCGAAATATAGATTTTTCTGGCAAACTTCCGTTTTCTCAGTTCTCAAGTTTAATTTTTTATTGTATTTATTTATTTCAGTTGCTCAACAAGGGCGATATGCTTATACACTCTCAAGATCTGCCATTAACTGTTAAACTATTAAACATAGCTGGCAAAAAACTAGTTACATGTCTTTGGAAACCACAAATTAATTTAATTAATGAAGCGGTTTCAGTGAGGCCTATATAGTAAACAGTTAAGATGAATGCATAATATAGCCATTTAAAAAATTAGAATATTTTTTTCAAGTAGATGTCTTACATGTTATACATATACACATGTACATGCATGTATATATATATATATATATATATATATATATATATATATTATATGTTAATATTTAATTTGTGCCATACATACTGATGTATTTTAAATAGAGCATTATAGAGTGCACGTATGGACTAATTTCTGTAGGAATATCTTGTAGGTTGTATGGAATATTCAGTTTGTCACGTATTTTACAATAAGTAAGTACATATATCAAACTTATGTTACAAAGTCTGACTATGAGGTAATTATGTGTAAGTGGTGAGAGTCCAATTGCTATGTCCCAGTTTTTTCTGTGCCTTAATTTGTAATAATTTATTGTCAGTTTGTAGCCAGTATTGCAGCTAGTCATTTAATACGTATGTGCGTGCGTGATATATTAAACAAGTCCTGTACTATGTAAGTTGACTAGAAAACCCTAAATTAATTCAAATCGGAATCATTGGAATACTATTTCTTTTGCTCAAGAAATCTTTATTTTTATTTATTTATTTTTTTTTTTTTTTGTAATTTTTTGAATATCCTCTTTCTTCCCAATTTTCCCCTTGTATAAGTAAAGGTTTCAACCACTGCCCTAGGGCTTATCGGCATTAAAATTTAATAATAGATTGGGATACTGATCAAAAGCTAATTAATTCTTTAATCTCAGAAATATTGGTCGAAAATAGTCTGCATTGTGCTTGAAAGATGATTGTGCTATTCAGGAGTAGTCTTAAAATGAGATTTTATTGCTTTCCGTTCTGTAGGTAAGGAAAGATTCTGTTTGTACACTGGCATCTTCAACAATTCGTTCATGTCATGAGGGACATTTAGTCGACTTGGTCTTCCCGCATTAGGTGGCGTTTTAATGTAAAATATAAATTGCTTCCAATTGTACATGCTCGACTCCGAAGGGACATAGACGGCGCCAAGATAGTAACTTTACTGACGACAGAGGACTGGTACAAGATGGCGGGGTACGCACGAGACGCAACTAAATACAGAAAAAAACTTACAGAAGAATTTAACTACTGACACAACAAAAGGAAAGGAAACCATATAGACGGAACACAGACACACAGAGATACGCAATCAATTCTTATGAATACCTATAATAAATTGATTGTATCCAAAATCTAAATTATACAGACATTGGACAGACTTGGGCATGACGGTCAGTCTAGACCTTTATCTAAAGATGTTTTTTAATCACTTAACGGTGAAACTTCTTACTTATTTTTTGTTGGTACTGTTTATTTTGATTTTTCTTTTCTCTTATTACGTAATAATAATTATTTTTTGTGATGGATATATGCAGAAAGGAAAATTGTTATAGTTTATGTTCATGTTTAAAACTGTTGAAATACACACATTTTCTTTTTGTAAATAATCTATTTGTTGATTTGCTTTAAATATTCATATTTAAAATTATTGGAACCATGGTCATATATTATGTTTGTAATTTTTTTTTTTTATGAAATAAACATCCTTATTCTTTTATTCATTCATTCGTTGCTCGACTCCGAATTGTCCACACGAGACTAACACACGAATCTCTCATGGCAGGATTTAACAAACCTACTTGTGTACACAAACTAAATATCCTTCATGACATGTACGAATTGTTGAGGGACAGGAGCCAGTACATAAACACACACAGTACATATTCTACTATTTGCACACCAATAAACTATGCACTCTCATCTGCTGAATAACGAATGGCTTTCAGGCATATTGCAGACATTTCAATACCTCTGTATATGGGAATAAGTGAATTAAATTTCTTGTAACAATGATGGTTCATTAGAACATAAAGTTATTATATTGAAAGAGTGAAATCGCCACAGTAGGGATCACTTAATAATAAATAATTTGCTTATAAGTTGGGTTTTTTTTTCATTAGATCTCACGTTACACCCTTAAAAAAATCAATGTGCAATCAACTAACGTTTTACCATTTTACCAGTGGGAAAATCAAGGACAAATATGTCTATTTTTCAAAAATGAATTTTTGACTGCAGATTCATTTTTTGGAAAATAATCATATTTGTCTTTGAAATTACCTTAATTTTGCGTCGATGAGATGAAACAGACCTCGGATTGGAATTCAGTGTCCCTCAAAATCATGGAAGCTAGTTATTTCTTCTGAAACGAAATTATACGAAATGTGAACATCAAATGCATGGTGTCTTTGGAAAATACCACTTTTTTTATTTTAAGTTCCTGTGTTATTAAATTTAAAAGAAATCTCTGAATTAATTCAAATGGGAATCATTAAAATACAATATCTTCCGAAATATTAGTGTTTTTTAGTATCCCTTTATTTTCCTTTATATCAGAAAAGGCTTCAACCGCTGCCCTCGGGCTTATCGATATTAAACATTATTTATAATCCTTGAGTGATTTATGAGAGTCGGTACGAGAGGCAATATTTCTCAAGAAGGAGTAGGGGATGAGAGCTATTGTAAAGAAATCTTTTGAGTCCTCCGGAGTTCCAGTACTTTAATAGAAAAGTCTAGGGGAGATTTGGGCGCATGACTTATCTGACTTATAAATATGATATGTACACTAAGAATATTGTTTGTCAAATAAGTAATGAATTTGTAATTTTTCTTTTATAGAATTTGAAATATGGCAAGGGTGTTCCTTATATACGGTCAATATTATATCTTAAAAACCCCCGGCATTACAACATTATAAACGGACCAAAAAACTTAGTCCTCTTCGAGATATTTCATAATATGAAAGATATATTGCATATTATGTGTAATTTATAAATCTCAAAGAACTCTCCAA
The DNA here is from genome assembly GCA_946811695.1 of Gonocerus acuteangulatus. NCBI lineage: Eukaryota > Metazoa > Arthropoda > Insecta > Hemiptera > Coreidae > Gonocerus > Gonocerus acuteangulatus. The sequence continues at coordinate 25,512,088 of OX328130.1, forward strand.
TGGGAAGATCATTTATATTCTTCTTGTAATTATGGTGTGCGTGCGAGGGAACTTATAGAGTCATCAAGCCAAATATATCTTCATTACTAATTGTGATAATTATTACTCAAAGTAATTGTAATTTCAAACCACAAATAGAACTGAAATGATTCGTCGAACATATAAAACACGTGTTATTTATGTATTGATGCCCATTTAAAATGGGTTGCTATAACATTGAAATTACAATTAACACAACACGTAATTGTATTTTCGTTTTCCTGTTTCAAATTACATTAAATGTTAATTATACTACCTGTTGTGTTTCTTTCTACAGGCAAAGCCAGTAAGTAACAAACCACATTGGTTTTGTCACTTGGTAAAAGTCCACAATTAAAAAAAAATCTAAAACCTAGCCCATTTAGTATAACACTTCTAGGTACCCTCGTCGGTTTACATTATGCCTTTATACAACTTTGTTATTTGACAAAATATAAAATAACACAAAATGAAATCAAGCTGCACCAATTATTTTTTCCTCCCGGCAGATTGCATCATTTCTAACTAAATTAACTTTTGTGAATCGGCAATGCTTTTAATGAAACACAACAAACCGTGGAATAGAACATTCTTAACAATAATTGTACAAATAATTAGACGTACAATAGGATGCATATGTACAATTGATATTCCTTGAACTGCATTTATGTATTATTAATATAACTGTATAAGTGTATAAAATCTCTTGTATAATTTTATTGGGCCTTGGTAACATATACAGGATGTAAATATGTAGACAATAACGTAATGTAATAATATATGCATAATGTAAATATATAGGCACTAATGTAATTTAGTATTATGTAATAATATTTACACTAATTAATAATAATATAATACACAACGTAAAAATATAGACAACAATGTAATATAATATAATGGAGTAATATATAAACAATGTAAACATATAGACAATAATGTAATGTATAAAAAATGTAAGGTGCACATCGCATATATAGCGTAACGCCAAAATAAAATAAATAAATACAACTTTATAGAGCAAAAAGGCTTTATGGAAATTCATGAAAATCCTTAAGGGGTAATACTACCTTACAACTTTCTTTTTTCCCCATTTTTTTTCCTTAATAATAACAAAATATATCCAAGAGTGTTTATGTGCCGGATAAAAGATTAAGGAATGTCAGCTTTTTTGGCAATTGAGTCAATTATAAAACGGACATGGAACGTAAAAGCGTTTTTGTCAAAATGTTTGTCTCTCATACTAATTGTTTACGAAGTATATAGTAAAAAAAGTCCGTCACGCAGGAGCTGCATAACTAATCACTTTCCTCAGAATTTGGGTAGTGTAGACTGCTTTACAGAACAATTTGCTTAAAATATCCTACATAAATAAAATAAAAACGTGAATAGTTCTCTTTTAATTTTGTAATGAGTAACTGATCAATTATTAATTTGCTTCCAGAGTTATGTTTACACATGGTACCTACTACACTACGTAACAAATACAAAAAACCTCATATTATCGTATTTTGATCTAACGCAGGAACAGGATACATTCACTCTAGTGATAGAAAGCGCTCCTTGCGGCGGCTTTGTGAACCTTCGTCTGACGGGCTTTTCTATTGAAATATATTACAAATTATACCCCCGCTTTCCGATTGACCGATTCAGCTCATTTTTACAACACTTCTTTCTCATGAGTTACCCACGACGAATACCGCGTTTCGTTACAATACAGCAGAAATGACGACCGGTATGAGTATATTAGGAATTTGGGTCCGGAGTAAACCCCCCCCCCTTCTAATGAACCGATTTAGTTTATTTTTACAACACATATTTACCTGTAGATTACTACTACGAATACCGAGTTTCGTCGAAATATACCAAAAATCACGGCTGGTAGTGGCGAATTGGTATTGTGGGTCCGGAGTAACCCCCCTTCTAATCAACCGATTTAGTTCATTTTTATATCTCACTTTTCTCTCTATATTACTACTACGAATACCAAGTTTCCTTGAAATATAACAAATATTACGGCTGACATAGTCAAATTAGTGTTTTGGGTTCGGGGTAAACCCCCCCTTCTGATGGACTGATTTTGGTGGTTAACGAACTCGTTCAATCGTTTGCTAATTGAATGCTATATACCAAGTTTTGTGACGAAAAAACAAAAACTCTGGCCGCTATCGTGTTAACAGACACACACATATATATATACATATATATAAATTTTAAAGGGGGTCATTT
>OX328130.1:25516834-25716596 GCA_946811695.1 Gonocerus acuteangulatus
CGGTTCATTAGAAGGGGGGGCTTACTCCGAACCCACAATACCCATTCGCCACTACCAGCCGTGATTTATGGTATATTTCGACGAAACTCAGTATTCGTAGTGGTAATCCACAGGTAAATATGTGTTGTAAAAATAAACTAAATAGGTTCATTAGGAGGGGGGGGGTTTACTCCGGACCCACAATACCAATTCGCCACTACCAGCCGTGATTTTTGGTATATTTCGACGAAACTCGGTATTCGTAGTGGTAATCTACAGTTAAATATGTGTTGTAAAAATAAACTAAATCGGTTCATTAGAAGGGGGGGGGGGGTTTACTCCGGACCCAAATTCCTAATATACTCATACCGGTCGTAATTTCTGCTCTATTGTAACGAAACGCGGTATACGTCATGGGTAACTCATGAGAAAGAAGTGTTGAAAAAATGAGCTGAATCGGTCAATCGTAAAGCGGGGGTTTAATTTGTAATATATTTCAATAGAAAAGCCCGCCAAACGTAGGTTCACAAAGCCGCCGCAAGGAGCGCTTCCTACCACTAGTGTGACTGTATCCTGTTCCTGCGTTAGATCAAAATACGATAATATGAGGTTTTTTGTATTTATTACATGGTTTAGTAGGTACCATGTGTAAACATAACTCTGGAAGCAAATTAATAATTGATCAGTTACTCATTACAAATTTAAAAGAGAACTATTCATGTTTTTATTTTATTTATGTAGGATATTTTAAGCAAATTGTTCTGGAAAGCAGTCTACACTACCCAAATTCTGAGGAAAGTGCTTAGTTATGCAGCTCCTGCGTGACGGACTTTTTTGAACACAATATGTATGTTTTTCGGCGAACACCACATATACATATGCATATATTTGTATGTAAATGTAGGCATAAATTGAAATTAATTTTTACAAATTGTGTTTTTCATTCTTACTTTTTACTTAGGAAAGGGGGAAGGGTTTTCTCTTTTCCTAAGTTATTTTATGCTCCCTTCTGAAAAAAACGAGACTGTTAAAATGCATCAGATAAAAACCGTTTATCTTGGAGAAAGCTCTATTCTGCTACGCTTTTTGAGAACATTTTTCCTTTAAGTTCATTTTGTCTTTCTTTTTAAGAGAGATTGACAAGTAATTCCTTTTTCATAAGGAAAAATTGGTTATTGATGGAAATTCGTTTTTTTCTCTCTCTCTCTCTTATCCCAGTGCCATATGAGTAGGTTCACATATGCTGGAACTATGACAGCATATTAAAGTAAATTGGTATTGCACAATTATTAAGGATACGATAGTAGATTTTAATTTTAGATATGCTTTGACATAGGAAAACATTCTAGCGGGTTCACGTAATTTCTTAAAACCGTAGTATAAGTCAGATATATCCAAACACAAGATATGTGAGATTTGAAGAACCAATCTTACTAGCTCGACTCATTTAATTATTGTCTTAGTTTAAGGGAATAATTATAATCATTTGAAAATTTTAAGATAATTATAGTAACCTGTAAGTTTTAAGATATGTTAATTTCATAAGTTTAAGACAAGATTAAAATTAGTCTTAGTTTAAATTATAATTGTCTTAGTTTCAGTCATTAATTATAATAATTTGTAAGTTTTAATATATATATTAATTTTTCTAAATCTTTTTGCATGTGTGAACTTCTCGCTGAAGGTAGCCAGTACATAGACAGTATCTTAACATATCTACGAAATACAGGATTATACGATCACATATGAAGACCTAGAAGATTTGTTAATGAAATCACATTTTTATCCCATGAATAAGTGCATTTTTATTATGACTTAAAGTTAAAGCTCTAATCATTTTTAAGCCTTTAATATATTTAATTTAAATCCATACATCCTGGATTCATAATGATATATAAACTTATAATCAATTCCTGATCTTTTAGAAGACTTAACTCAGTGTGTTTATCGTAAAAAATACGAAACAAAATAAATAAATCATTTTGAAGTTAAAATCAGTCTTAGTTTAAATTATAACTGTCTTAGTTTAAGAGAATAATTCTAACAGTTTGTACCTAATATAATACTTTATATTTATTTCTTATCAGCCCCGTAACAGGCCACGAGGGCGCTGAGGGGCAGATACTACAGAGGTATCTGATTCATGACCATACGGCACACTAGGAAGATAGTGTGGTCAGTACTATGCTCCAGCCGCCTGAATTTCCCCTTGGCTGCTTCGACTGCTAGAGCCATTAGCACTGAAGGTACCCATTGAAAAATTTATTAAAGGCTGGGTTGGCCTAGGGACGGTCAGGGAGGCCGAATTCAACCCATGAACGAAGACACTAGAAGAAAAAATATTCGGTGCTTGCTCGGGATTTGAACTCAGAACCTCCAACTTATTAGTCCAGTGCTCTACCACTGAGCTAACCTTGCCCCCAAAATATAATACTTACTTATTTAAAATACTTTATGTTTAAGATCAGATATTCCAGGGAACATCTTACAGATATATTGGTAGCAGTTGACATCCTTAAGCCTTAAAGCCTTCACATAATGCTCCATTTAGCCTAATTTTATGTGCAAATGTGGTAAAAGACATTTTTGAATTACATTTTTCATTCCTGGCACGAAACTGTCTCTCTGATTCCAATTTTTTCTAGTGTCGTGATCAGATCGGGCTCTACACTCCCATTCACAACTAAAACATGGCATTTTAGTGTTGCCTGATTGCTGGCCTAGTGGCATGCCAATAACTTTTAAATCTCTACAAGCCTGCCACTTAAGTTCATATTTTACTTTTTCTACAAGTAATTCTAAGTTGTGGTATGTTTCCTAAAGCTAAATTTTGACATAAAATGTAGCAATATTGTTGTCTGTTACACTGTTACATTACATAGTTGTGAAGCACTTTTATTTAAACAATGGTCACAGTATTAATTCTTCGATTTATGCTTTCATTTCAGTTCCATATGCACAGAATTACATTAATACATTTTAGTTTAACTACTAATTGTGCAAAAATGGTACGTGGAACAAAAAAAAAAAAAAAAAAAAAAAAAAAAAAAAAAAAAAAAAAAAAAACAAAAAAAAAAAAAAAAAAAAAAAAAAACGATTACAGTTTTGGAATCAGCACATCAAATTTAGTAAAGTAGACCTATTTTGAAGGAAACCCCAGAATCATGCATACCGGTGTAATCTATGTAAACTTTATATCTTTATAATTGCATTGTCTAAAAAAAAAAAAAAAATATTTAGAAAGTTAAGGATAAATAAAAGTATATATCATCAAAATGTCAAAAATCGAAATAATTCTGAATATATATATATATATATATATATATATATATATATATATATATATATATATATATTATATTAAAAATTTATTGCGCAAGTCTATGTGTGAACAGAGGTGGCGAGGTTAGCTCAGTGCAAGAGCTCTGGACTAATACGCTGGAGGACCTCAGTTCAAATTCCGAGCAACCACTAAAGATTTTTAAATTCTAGTATCTTCGTTCGTGGGTTCGATTCGGCCTTCCTGATCGGTCCTAGGCACATTCAGAATTAAATTAATTTATTAATGAGTACCTGAAAAAGGGGGAAATCAGGCGGCTGGAGCATAGTATTGACCACACTATCTCCCTAGCGTGCCATATGGTCAGCATCTGCTCCTCAAGGCCCTCGTGGCCTGTTGCGGGATTGATTTTGTTTTGTTTTTATGTGTGAATAGATCTAACTATTGTATATCATCATATAAAAAATTAGTATATATATATATATATATATATATATATATATATATATATATATATATATATATAAATGTATAATATAATAACCACTTATAAAACAACTAAACAAGTGTCAGTCCATCCCATAAGTAATGTCGGTGGACTGTAGAATGTGCCCATTTTTCTGTTAACTCTTCGACTGCTACAACAGAATTTTCTTCTTCAGTAGCCTGCAGGAGTTGGTCGTCGAGCTCTGATGGTCGTCCTGTACGAGGCTCATCTTCAAGCTTGCGGTTTCCCGCTCGAAATCGTGCTAATGGATTGCGTAATTTTGTCAACTTAATAAACGGTTTTCCTCTCTATAGACGAGAGAGGATTCGCGCAAAACAAGGTTTTCTAATTATACAAATACACTTCTAAAATACTGATCTAAAACGCATCAACGTTAAACGATGTCGGCATGTTGGGAATGCCGATTACACAGCTATGACTCACCAAAATATCCACCATAATATGAATTAGGCAGGCAAAACATTTGGGGAAATTATCGAGGGTAGAATGTCACAATAATTCTTGGTATGTATTAAAATATTGTTCTGAAAATGGCTTAAACACAAATTATCACATATATCGCATAAATGATAAAAAACGTTTTAACGATATAAAATCTAGAGTCGATTCCTTAACTTATATAATTAAAAGTCCGTCACGCAGGAGCTGCATAACTAAGCACTTTCCTCAGAATTTGGGTAGTGTAGACTGCTTTCCAGAACAATTTGCTTAAAATATCCTGCATAAATAAAATAAAAACATGAATAGTTCTCTTTTAATTTTGTAATGAGTAACTGATAAATAATTAATTTGCTTCCAGAGTTATGTTTACACATAGTACCTACTGCACTACGTAATAAATACAAAAAACCTCATATTATCGTATTTTGATCTTACGCAGGAACCGGATACAGTCCCTCTAGCGCTCCTTGCGGCGCCTTTGTGAACCTATGTCTGGCTGCCTTTTCTATTGAAATATATTACAAAGTAAACCCCCCGATTCATCTCATTTTTACAACACTTTCTCATGAGTTACCCACGACGTATACCGCGTTTCGTTACAATAAAGCAGAAATTACGACCAGTATGAGTATATTAGTAATTTGGGGCCGGAGTAAACCCCCCCCCCCCTCCTAAAGAACCGATTTAGTTTATTTTTACAACACATATTTACCTGTAGATTACCACTACGAATAAAGAGTTTCGTCGAAATATACCAAAAATCACGGTTGGTAGTGGCGAATTGGTATTGTGGGTCCGGAGTAAACCCCCCCCCCCCTCTTAATGAACCGATTTAGTTTATTTTTACAACACATATTTACCTGTAGATTACCACTATGAATACCGAGTTTCGTCGAAATATACCAAAAATCATGGCTGGTAGTGGCGAATTGGTATTGTCGGTCCGGAGTAAACTCCCCCCTCCTTATGAACCGATTTAGTTCATTTTTATATCTCACTTTTCTCTCTATATTACTACTACGAATACCAAGTTTCGTTGAAATATAACAAATATTACGGCTGAAATGGTCAAATTAGTGTTTTGGGCTCGGTGTAAACCCCCCCTTCCGGTGGACCGATTTTGGTGGTTAACGAACTCGTTCAATCGTTTGCTAATTGAATGCTATATACCAAGTTTCGTGACGAAAAAACAAAAACTCTGGCCGCTATCGTGTTAACAGACATATATATATATATATATATATATATATATATATATATATATATATATATATATAAATTTTAACGGGGGTCATTTTCGGTGTCTACTAGGTAGGATCGATAAAGATTTGAAGAAATTTTTCAAAAATTCCGTCATGAGTCCAACCTCAATAGCTACTTTCCTTCGGAGGAAAGTGCTAAAAGTAATAATAATATGGAATAAAGGGATCTCCCCGTGGTTTAGTGACTAACGCCTTGAATTCTCATGCGGGAGATGGGGAATCACTGCGTAGAAAGAATCGATACGTTGGTTCAGGGTTATTTTTGGGAAAAAAAGAAGCGAAAAAAGTTTTGGAACAATTTAGAAGATATTTTATTTATGATATTAATAGAAAATTATTATTTAAACGGTAAAGAAATTATGCCAAACGATATGTTATCAAATATTTTTTTCTGATATCAAATATTCATAAGACAATGAGTTTGAAATGTTTTTTTTTTTTCGTTACATGGGATGTAGTACGTGTTACTTCTATTATTCTGTTTTTAAATTTATTTTAGGAGAGCAATAATTTGTGCTAATATAACCAAACAGCAAAAATAACAACTACATTGCTTTTTTATTTATTAATTTTTAAATTTTATAATAGCTCTTTCCTTTCGTGTGTCATTACATAAGCCTTCAAAATATATTTGTTGATCATCTGCATGTAATCTTTTAGCTGATTTTTATGTTTTTTGGTGTTCTGAAGCCTGAAATTACCTCCAATTTTGTTTATCACGTACGCATGTTTACTGTACAATATGAGGGATGGGTACATAAAAGATGAAGAAAAAACAGCATTTTGATGAAGTGCATAATATAATTTAAATTTTAACGTTCATTATTATTAACTACGAATTTTAGGACGAGATATCTATAGGTTACCACCCTTTTTAGCCAGGATAGGGATATTCTATGCCTTTCCTTTTTTTTTTTTTTTCTAAAGAAAAGCCACCACCCCATAGTGGGAATCCAGCCCATGACCATTGGCGCAGAGTGATAAGTGCTCACACTTTAACACTCACGGCCGCCGGGCCTCTAACTACATAGTAAAAAATAAATTGACTTCGTTTTCAATTACACAAAATTCTTCGAAAAAAGTCATTCTCAGACTTATTATGACGCGATTTTGTTCATCCTTAAATATATACTTCTTGAAACCTATTCCACCCCCTTCATCCCTATTTGCTTTTTTTCATATCGTATTATTGCTGGGAGTGATGAATAAAATATCCTGGGTATGAAAGTTAAAAAACCTATACAATTCATAAGATTGACATCCTGGCAGCAACTACCGAATTTAACCCTGGATTGACACCGTGGAGTGAAAAATTTCCCACACTTTGTTAAATGGCGTGTTTCTTAATTTCTACAAATAAGAGGGATTCCCTCTTTCTTCTTAAATAATCAGAAGTGCGTTATCTGCTATAACCTAATGTAAACAAAGCCACTTGTCTGCAAATCGCTGCATAAGAAGGTCGCGAGTTGTATTTCTTACCCCACGGTGTAGTTAACGGATAACGCTTTCGATCATCTGATAAATCTTCACGTGTCGATCACTTTTATATTATGGCTTTCCAAGTGACAAATGGCCTGAAAATTGTCCAGAGAAGATTTTCTCTTTGATTTTGGCTACCAACTGGCGAAATCTCAGGTGGCAGTTAGTGCCTAACTGGAGACCGAACCAAAACCACTGAAGACACTGATGCTAGGTGTTTTGTTTACCGCGTTCATCGATAACCAAAATGTGTTAAATCATAACGAGTCTCAATATGACAGAACAGTGTATTTTCGTAAAGTTCCTATTTTTTATTTATTTAAATTTTTAACGTCCATTATTATTAATCCTATTTTTTATGGCTTTTGATCATTCTAGTTTATTGTTCGTAAAAAATATTTTCAGTTTAGTAATATTTTTTTTCAGGATAATTATAATTGCAATTAGAACCGTTATTTTCTATCTGATATTTTACACTTACTACCAGAACCACCCAAAGGACCTGCAGGCATATTCCGAGATTGTATTATGGTTGTATGGTGAAGTGGCCCCCGAGTGTATGGAGCTTGAAACAACAAGTCCTTGATGGTCGGCTGCATTCCATGAAGTTCTGGGATGCCGAGCAGTCCCTACTCTCAGGGGTATGATATAGGCAGCCTCAGGTAAGGCAAGCCAAGCCACATACCGGAGAGTCAAAAACAGAAACGTTTAGCAAAACCGAATTAGTTTGGATGTATATCTTAATGTACTACCACTGGGTATACAATAACAAATTATATAGAAAAAAAAATGCTAATAACCTACAGAAAACTTGACCGTACTATTCACAGATTTTAACGGTCTTTTTCTAAGCAGTAACAATTTTTACGGGCACATATTAAATAAAAACGACAACACTTATGTGTTCAAGGAAATGCAAAAAGTGAGCCTTAATTTTTTAACTATTCGAAATGAAATGACTGATTTATTGTCTGAAAATTATTCCCACACATTGTTACCATTCTACAACCTTTCCTTAACATGAAATTGTATGACAAAATATGATTAAACCTTCCGTGTAGTCGTGATCTGTAAAATAACACAAAATTGTAACACATTTATTTAATTTTATTATTCAAATAGAATTAAAATTGTATATTTTTATTCTCAAAATAATTATAGTAATAATCCTTCTAAAGCCGCACAGGGCTGGAAACGGTTCTTACTCCACTTATTTATTCACCTTTTCTGTTACTAATATATTTTCCCCTATCAAGAGTTACTGCCTCAGTAATTTTATTCATTATCAAATCTTGTATATACCTTATTCACAGTATCAGCAACAGTGCTAAACAACTTCTTATTTTACACCTTCTTTCACGAAGAAATTGTAAACAGACCTTATTTGTAACTACATGAACTGACTTGTTCCAATGTATTTTATCTGTTATTCTTAAGAATTTACAATGTATTTTTTTTTTAATTACAACTAGAAATGTGTCTGTATAATTGTTTCGAGCACATCACCTTAGTTGCGGGTGCTCATAAATAAATGAATTAAAAAAAAAAAAGAAAAGAAATTCGAGTTGATTTTTTTGTTTTTTGTTTTTGTTATTCTTATTTATAATAAAAGGTACGTGTACTATGGGACGCTAAGTTACATCTATTTAATATAAAGTAGGTTTAGTATGGTACGCCGAGTAACACGAATTTAATATTAAGTAGGTGTAGCATAGCACGCCGGGTAACAGCTGTTTAATATAATGTAGATGTAGCATGGCCTGCCATAGCACGCCGGGTAACAGCTGTTTAATATAATGTAGATTTAGCATGGCCTGCCATAGCACGCCGGGTAACAGATGTTTAATATAATGTAGATGTAGCATGGCCTGCCATAGCACGCCGAGTAACAGCTGTTTAATATAATGTAGATTTAGCATGGGCCGTCATAGCACGCCGGGTAACAGCTGTTTAATATAATGTAGGAGTAGCATGGACCGCCATAGCACGCCGGATAACAGCTGTTCAATATAATGTAGATTTAGCATGGCCCGCCATAGCACGCCGGGTAACAGCTGTTTAATATAATGTAGATGTAGCATGGCCTGCCATAGCACGCCGAGTAACAGCTGTTTAATATAATGTAGATTTAGCATGGCCCATCATAGCACGCCGGGTAACAGCTGTTTAATATAATGTAGATGTAGCATGGCCTGCCACAGCACGCCAGTTAACACCTTGTTATAAATAAAATACATAAATTATGAATATAAATATTATCATAATTTTTTTTGATGATTCATATTTTTTGGATATACATATTTCTGGCCTCAAATAACGCAGTTTTTAATGATTTTTTTTTTTTACATTTCAATTAAAGACATTAAGATTAATATCACTTAAGATGAGGAGAAAAAAGGAATTTTATCTTTTGAAATTTGCACTCAAAATAAAAAAATCCTTAATATAAAGAATTTCCCTTTAAAAATGAAAGCTATATGGAAAATCCGACAGGGAGCTCCTTTAAGAAAAGAAGGCACTTAATCCTTTATAAATATTTAAACATTTTAAGTCCCCCCCACTGCTATCCTTTTCAGGATTCTTCATTTCTAGGATGAACCAAATTTTTAATGCATTTCTATTGATTGATATTTCATGGAATTCTTCCTTTATTTTCCCTTTTGTTGACTTTGACATTGTAATAAATTTATGTAGTTTATGAAGGCTTAGATGATCCAGGGTTCATTCTTGTGTTAAATAAAACTAAATTTATGTAGTTTATGAAGGCTTAGATGATCCAGGGTTCATTCTTGTGTTAAATAAAACTAAATTTATGTAGTTTATGAAGGCTTAGATGATCCAGGGTTCATTCTTGTGTTAAATAAAACTAAATTTATGTAGTTTATGAAGGCTTTGATGATCCAGGGTTCATTCTTGTGTTAAATAAAACTAAATTTATGTAGTTTATGAAGGCTTAGATGATCCAGGGTTCATTCTTGTGTTAAATAAAACTAAATTTATGTAGTTTATGAAGGCTTAGATGATCCAGGGTTCATTCTTGTGTTAAATAAAACTAAATTTATGTAGTTTATGAAGGCTTAGATGATCCAGGGTTCATTCATGTGTTAAATAAAACTAAATTTTATGACTAAAATGTGCTATATTTTTATGCCAACGTTTTGGCTTGAATTAAAGCTATCTTCAGAGTTATGGAGTAGTAGCCTCCACGATACGGAACAGTTCTCCCCTGAAGATGGCTTGTAATTGAAGGCGAAACGTTGGTATAAAAATGTAACTCATATCTTATGAAAAATTCCATCGAAGAGTTACCAAAAGAAAAATTTATGTTTAGTCGTACCTTCGTTGATTATTCATAAATACAGTTGTTTAAATATTTAATAATGAGCCTTTATTAAAACCATGAATTTTTAATACATTAAGTGAAATATGACCAAAAGTAAAACAAAATGATTATCCAGTTCTGATTGAAAGCAAACAGTCTGCACTAAACCGAAACGAAAGATAAGCTATTTCGATTCTGCAAATTAAACACTTTAACCCTTTCTCTACCGTTGACTGCTCCAACAGTCGAGAGTGGTCGGGACCTGTGTACCGTGTACTTGTGTAGAAGTCGAAGGAAGACGGGACCCACGTACCGTGGACTTGTACAGCAGTCGAGAGTTCACCGTATCTCTCTGATTTTGTATCTTCTCATTTCTCGACTTAAGAGCTATCTAGCGTTACCGTATTAAACCTCTAGTATTCCTGTCTATTACTAGATGGCATTTGAATGAACTTTTTGGTCGTTTTCAGTCGAACCTTCTTTACCTTTTCCAAAACTTTCCAGCCAATGGTTTCTTGAAGAATTTCACAAAATAATGACTCTTTGTTCGTACATATTGTCTGTAAGTTTGAGGGGGGGGGGGGGGTCTAAAAGAATGTTACATATACAGAATAGAATATTACAAATAATAAAAGGTTATTTGTTCTGAAATTCTGTTTATGAATCCCAAGAAAAATTTTAATAGCAGTAATTTTGTAATTATAAATGCTATATTGGAGGCTCGATGGCCATGAGCGTCAAGGCGTGAGCACTTAACACTCCGTGCCAAAGGGTCGTGGATTCGATTCCCACTAGGGGTGATGGCTTTTCTTTAGAAAAAAGAAAAGGCATCAGTCCTATCCTGGCTAGAAAAGAGTGGTAACCTATAGTGGTAACCCGTCCGAAAATTCGTAGGTAATAATAAATGGACGTTAGATAATGGAAAAAAAATGACCGCCAGCAACATTTCAGTGTTTTTCCCAAGTTTGAGACCATAAGCCGGAAATTGTCTCAGCCCCCCCCCCAACATTATTTCCTATATACGCCCATGAGAGATATCCTTTATTTTATCGTCATCATTAGTTACTGCAAGGTATGTAGGGAGCACTTTAGTTTAGTCGAAGAGGATCCGAATGTAGAAAGAGCCAAGAGACCGGCATAAAAGAGAAAGATGTAGAAGAGAAACGGGCCTGATAGAGAAATTAGATCAGTCAAACAGAAATAGAGAGAACCTTGTTTCAGAAATGAGATTTCCTTTTATATTCCCATTCACCGAAATCGCTAACCAGATCCTTTTGATGCTTGTCCCTTATCAATCCGAGGAGAGTTATCAATCTCAGATCATAGAGCAAAGAAAAGGAGAATGTTCAAGGCAACAAGGAATATCTCAATATGAAATTTCTTTGGATAGATTAACTTAACCCTGGATTAAGGTCTAAAAAAATTGAGAACCTATGTACACATCAAAGAAATGAAATAAAAATGAAAGTGTTGCAAATAGATGAATCAGATCAATACCAAAAAAATAAATCATTAAAACACCATGGCATGATCACTTCCTCAGACCGTAAATATGTCTTTTATTTATATCTACACCTTTTACAAATGACGTTTCGGCTTTCAGGCCATTTTCGAATTCCAGAAGAAAAATAAAATAAGTTTTTCATCAAAATAAACCCTCTTAATACATCATAAAGGGCTCTATCACCCATACCGGCGCATATTTACTCTCTATGGATGAATATTAATCACCCACAGTCAAAGTCATTAAAAAAAGTCCGTCACGCAGAAGCTGCATAACTAAGCACTTTCCTCAGAATTTGGGTAGTGTAGACTGCTTTCCAGAACAATTTGCTTAAAATATGCAACATAAATAAAATAAAAACATGAACAGTTCTCTTTTAATTTTGTATTGAGTAACTGTTCAATTATTAATTTCGTAATTAATTTGCTTCCAGAGTTATGTTTACAAATGGTAACTACTACACTACGTAATAAATACAAAAAACTTCATATTTTCGTCATATCCTGATCTGACGCAGGAACAGGATGCAGTCCCTCTAGTTGTAGAGAGCGCTCCTTGCGAACCTAATTCTATTGAAATATATAACAAAGTAAACCCCTCTTTCCGATTGACCGATTTAGCTCATTTTTAAAACACTTCTTTCCCATGAGTTACCCACGACATATACCGCGTTTCGTTACAATACAGCAGAAATTACGACCGGTATGAGTATATCAGTAATTTGGGTCCGGAGTAAACCCCCCCTCCTAATGAACCGATTTAATTTATTTTTACAACACATTTTTACCTGTAGATTATCACTAGGAATACCGAGTTTCGTCGAAATATAACAAAAATCACGGCTAGTAGTGGCGAATTGCTATTGTGGGTCCGAAGTAACCCCCCCCCCCCCTCCTAATGAACCGATTTAGTTTATTTTTACATCTCACTTTTCTCCCTAGATTACCACTACGAATACCAGGTTTCGTTGAAATATAACAAATATAACGGCTGGCATGGTCAAATTAGTGTTTTGGGTTCGGGGTAAACCCCCCCTTCCGGTGGACCGATTTTGGTGGGTAACGAACTCGTTCAATCTTCTGCTAATTGAATGCTATATACCAAGTTTCGTGACGAAAAAACAAAAACTCTGGCCGCTATCGTGTTAACAGACACATATATATATATATATATATATATATATATATATATATATATATATATATATATATATAGATATATATAAATTTTAATGGGGGTCATTTTCGGTGTCTACTAGGTAGGACCGATAATGATTTGAAGAAATTTTTCAAAAATTCCGTCATGAGTGCAACCTCAATAGCTACTTTCCTTCGGAGGAAAGTGCTAAAAATGTTTGGGAACTTTTCTAAGCTCTTCAATATTGGGTAAAAGTGAGGTAATTATCATTATTAATAAACAACATTTTTTATGTTTGAACTATATTAGTCCTCGAAAACACATTAGAATTATCGCCAACTAAACCTCCCATTACTCGGATGGTCAATTAAAATGTTTTCTTATGCAGTTGAGTTAAAATATGCGAAATAAAATAAAATAAAATGCATTTTCATTCACTAAACGAAGTATTCCGATCATATCAGTGGACGGCTTCACGAGTACTGTTTAAATGACCCAAATAATGAGAAAAAAATATGTTTAAGTAAATTCACAATCATGAATAGATGAGACGGGATCGGGTGCAATGGTTCTATTGGGACGACGACGCTGTATCCACTTCCCAAGCGATTTGCAGACAATTAATGGGGGATGTGATACGGCCTTCTGGATGTGACCGTGCTGGCCGTAATAACTGACGTTCCGCCCAGCATCCTAAGTGTTTTTTTTTTTTTTTTTAAGAATGAAGGTATACCAGAAGACACCATGAGGAAACCGGTAGAATGTCTGGTGAAACTTCGGTTTTTGCCAAGTCCAGAAGACCTTAAAACGTCAAATTCATGACCGTGGAAAACAATAAGCATTATTTTATTCTTATTATTTTTTTTTAACGGCATATCTTACTACCCTTTTATAATGCCAACGAGACTTGGTCAGTCATCCATTCAGGTACTGGCCCAGCCCGACGATGCTTCGGTGATCAACGTGAACCGGTGCATTCACCGTGGCTATGGCCGTTACGAGGCTTATTGTATCATCTACAATTATTATAAATTTTATAGCAACATTTATTAAATTAAGCGATTTTACAAGAATTGATGTCATATAGTTCACATAATTGAAAAAATAGGCCAAATAGATGTAGATAACGTTGGTAGGACTGCTGAAACAAATTTTCTGGCGAAAACAGGATAATTTTATTTTTCGGTTATCAACTAATGTTTTGATTACTGTCAAAGTAATATCACCTAACGTACATGTAACGTGGTAAAGAAATCTATATCTTGGTTGCAATATCTTTGCAAGCATTTTTTGTTATATTTGTAAAGAGTTTGTGATTAAAAAACACTAAAGAAACATTACAGAATTTGGGGGAAAATGTAGTCTATCATACTTTGGAACCGAACTTTTGAAGGTATACATTTAGCCAAAATTTTATCTATCAACATTTGCTGGAAATAAACCCCAAAGTGTTTATAACATTTCAGGTCAAGCGAGTACTCTAATACGGTTGAAAACATCAAACATGATCATGAAATTTGCTAATGTCGGAATAATTAACTTTTGTTGATTAGTTTCGCAGAATTTAAACAGTCAATGGAATCTGACGAATGATGTCTTTTAATTGTTCATCGGCGCAGCAGCCTACACGCTTTCCATTTCTATCTTATCCTAAAATCATACCTTGAAAATCGTACATTCCATATCAAATACGGCTCTTCAATTTCCTCTCCTCGAACCATTAAAGCAGGTGTTCCCCAAGGCAGCATTCTAGCGCCTCTCCTTTATTCTATATTTACGTCAGATATCCCAACAACCCCAAATATAGTCACTTGTACATTTGCCGATGACACTGCATTCCTTATATCCTCTCCCGACCCTAAATTGGCATCCGAAAAACTTCAAAACTACCTTAATGACGTCGAGAAATGGGTCAACAAATGGAGGATTCAAATGAACCCAGAGAATGTAACTTTCGCCCTGCGACGAGCTGAGTGCCCTCCTGTAAAAATCCACAATATCCCAATACCCCAATCTAACGAGGTTCGATATTTAGGATTCCACCTCGACAAGCGACTTACCTGGAAAACACACATAAAACACAAGAGACAAGAACTGAACAAACGCTTCGGACTTCTCCGTCGACTAATTGGACAAAAATCAAAACTAGACACAAAAAACAAACTGACAATATACAAGATCATAATAAGACCGATATGGACATACGGCATAGAACTTTGGGGATCAGCTAAGCCATCAAATATAAAAATTATCCAACGTTTCCAATCCTAAGTCCTTCGTAAAATCCTCAACGCTCCTTTCTACGTTTCAAACCTTACCATCCATCGAGACACTGATATACCCTTTGTCTATGATTTAGCCAAATCCCGATTCCTGACCTTTTTCTCAAAACTCCCAGCCCACCCCAATCCTCTTGGCAGATCCCTCTCTTCCAATGTCATCCCAGATAATCCTCCTCGACGCCTTCGCCGCCATTGGCCACGAGACAATTTATTACTGGTTAATTAGCCTGTCTTATAAAATAATGTAAATAGTGTAAATATTGTAAATAATGTATATATTTTAAAAAAGAGACCAATTTTTAATTAAAATAAGAAATACCATAACATTCATTGGGAGTGGCAGTAATGTCTGCCTTCTCCTCTCATCTCACTGTGTTTTATGTATATTTTGAACATATTTACTTATTGTACATAACTGTACAGATTGTAAATTACCAATAAAGATCAATTTTATTTTACAAAAAAAAAAAAAAAAAAAAAAAAAAAATTGTTCATAGGCCCCGCGATTCGTCAAAATATGCTTTACTGAGAGTTGAAGATTGCAAGAGCATGCAAAAAGTTATTCTCTGGAAACTTACTTTATTTCATTCATAAGGTGCTTCATGGGCGTATATAAGGGAGGGGGGCTGCAGCCCCTCCCAAAATTTTGATTTGATGGTAAAAACTTGTCGTAAAACCCTTAAAAATAAATTAAATAAGATCACTCAGTTCATAAAACATATTTTATTTTACGTGTAATAGCGTTTTAGTTGCCTAAAACTATTCCAAGCTCTAAATTTTTAGTATTCCATACCCCGGAAATGGTCTCAGCCCCCCGAAATCTTCCCAGCCCCTCCAGAAATTATTTTCTATATACGCCCATGAGGTGCTTTACTACTTTCAAAGGTTTAATTTAAAAATCATCAATTTCCGCTCTTCCTCTAGGTGTCCTTTGGCAATTTTTAGGTTTATTTTGACGCTCATGTTTTTGAAATGTATGCAGCCGGGGGGGGGGGAGAACATTAAAAAACTCCTGAATAGAGTTTTAAAACGCTCTCAAGATGAAGCATGGCCTGGAACTCAATACATATGCAGATGGGCAAACTTCCTTCGTCGGCGTGTCATAAATTCTCCTTCGAAATCTCTCATTGAAGAAGTTAAAACTAATTTTCGGGCTTTCCTTGGTGTCGGGAGTTGCGAGGCGTGCTTGGGACAGCTTCTCAAATAGAGCAAAATAAGGAAATGCTCCTTCTTCCGTCGAGTGTACTACTTCCTCAATTATGTTCCAAATGTGTCAATTTAATGTGAAATGAGTTTGCATAAAGGAGTTTTGGAATTGGGTAAAGGGAGGGAAGAAATGATATTAACTCGTAAATGAACAAAATTTCCGGTTGGTTTTAACATTTGGATATAGCCGGATTTCTTACAATAGTAGGCCTATTTAAATAAATAAGACAGTTCTTAAAAAAAAAAAAAAAAAAAAAAAAAAAAAAAAAAAAAAAAAAAAAAAAAAAAAAAAAAAAAAAATCCAGAATTTCCAGTTTTCATGGCATACTGTTATACCTAGCGATGGATGTTCATTGAGGAGGAGGAGTTTGCAGAAATTGGGAATCCGCAACACATTTAGGTGTGATGCGGGTTGCCTATTCTACATTTTTATATGTTGTGGGTTGGATTTGCCCGAATCATATGGCTGATAGTCTCTAAATAACGTTTTTAATTAAGTGTCAACATTCGATGGACTTTTTCGTTGTTTTTGTCTTACTGTTCATGTTTTCAAACACAGGAGTGTTATTTTATATTTTATTTTGAGAATAAAGTACAAAAATAAGAGCTGTAAAGTCTTCATTTTCTATTGAAACATTCATGTTTGTTTATCTAAGAGAAACACATTGGTCAGAATAGTCTAGTATAGCGTAAGTATATATAGTAATAGATTAAGTTTAGAATAATGATTTTAGTCCATATATAAGTAGAATAATAAGTTGTGAATGAAAAATAGTCAAAATGAGTTACATGGGACCAATAACAAAATCCGGAAACGAAATGATGTATTTATCTTTTGAAGAGTACGCTTTTAATTACAATCTAGGATTAAAGAAACGATCCATTTTTCATACCGAGAAAGGGGATATAGTTTTTTTTTTTTTTTTTTTTTTTCATTCTTCTATGGAGTGCAGCAGGTTCCGTTTGGTCTCTTAGTGCTATTACCACAATAGCTTAGTGCTCTGCTTACAATTACTTTAATTCAATGTGACAGGCCAAAAATATTTGGCCTAGATATATATCTAATATCCTCAACTCTGTGATGTAGGTTGCTTTTACCAAACGCGTTATTTTCATGGTTTCATATGTTAAAGGTTGATCAGACCACCCTTCACGCGTTAAAATTTCCAACACAGAATAGCAAAAAGCATTTTTACACCACTGTGACTTATGAGTGACTTCATTATTCAAAACAAAACCTTTTTAACTCGAGAAAATGGGAGAATTGACGCAAACATCATCCTGCAGTATCGACCAGTGAATATAAGCCCCTCATGAATGCTTTGTGAGACGACTAAGACATTCAAAGAGGGAAATAGAATTGCAAAACACCGACCACCAACACCAACCGCTCCAACTGAAAGCATTATTAGATTACTTCAAGACCCACTCGGAGCTGGCTTGTAAAGCCACCAGTAAGTTATTTGTCTTCAATATTCTGGAGTGTGTATATATATATATATATATATATATATATATATATATATATATACATATATATATATATATATATATATATATATATATATATATATATATATATGACGAAATAACAGCAATTTATTAGCACTTTCCTCCGAAGGAAAGTAGCTATTGAGGTTGGACTCATGACGGAATTTTTGAAAAATTTCTTCAAATCATTATCGATCCTACCTAGTAGACACCGAAAATGACCCCCGTTAAAATGTATATATATATATATATATATATATATATATATGTGTGTGTCTGTTAACACGATAGCGGCCAGAGTTTTTGTTTTTTCGACACGAAACTTAGTATATAGCATTCAATTAGCAAACGATTGAACGAGTTCGTTAACCACTAAAGTCGGTCCACCGGAAGGGGGGGTTTACCCCGAACCCAAAACACTAATTTGACTATGTCAGCCGTAATATTTGTTATATTTCAACGAAACTTGGTATTCGTAGTGGTAATATAGAGAGAAAAGTGAGATATAAAAATGAACTAAATCGGTTATTAGAAGGGGGGGTTTACTCCGGACCCACAATACCAATTCGCCACTACCAGCCGTGATTTTTGGTATATTTCGATGAAACTCGGTATTCGTAGTGGTAATATAGAGAGAAAAGTGAGATATAAAAATGAACTAAATCGGTTATTAGAAGGGGGGGTTTACTCCGGACCCACAATACCAATTCGCCACTACCAGCCGTGATTTTTGGTATATTTCGATGAAACTCGGTATTCGTAGTGGTAATCCACAGGTAAATAACTGTTGTAAAAATAAACTAAATCGGTTCATTAGGAGGGGGGGTTTACTCCGGGCCCACAATACCAATTCGCCACTACCAGCCGTGATTTTTGGTATATTTCGACGAAACTCGGTATTCGTAGTGGTAATCAACAGGTAAATATGTGTTGTAAAAATAAACTAAATCGGTTCATTAGAAGGGGGGGTTTACTCTTGACCCAAATTCTTAATATACTCATACCGGTCGTAATTTCTGCTGTATTGTAACGAAACGCGGTATACGTCGTGGGTAACTCATGAGAAAGAAGTGTTGTAAAAATGAGCTGAATTGGTCAATCGGAAAGCGGGGGTTTAATTTGTAATATATTTCAATAGAAAAGCCCGTCAGACGTAGGTTCACAAAGCCGCCGCAAGGAGCGCTTTCTACCACTAGAGTGACTGTATCCTGTTCCTGCGTTAGATCAAAATATGATAATATGAGGTTTTTTGTATTTATTACGTAGTGTAATAGGTACCATGTGTAAACATAACTCTGGAAGCAAATTATTAATTGATCAGTTACTCATTACAAATTTAAAAGAGAACTATTCATGTTTTTATTTTATTTATGTAGGACATTTTAAGCAAATTGTTCTGGAAAGCAATCTACACTACCCAAATTCTGAGGAAAGTGCTTAGTTATGCAGCTCCTGCGTGACGGACTTTTATTTAACTTATTTTGATTCTATATACATTATTTATTTATTTTTCCTAAGAAATATGAACAGAATCAACTTACTCTTTTTTATACGGTTTGAGACCATAAAAATACATATTTTGAGAACACAGTACAACCTCTTCAGTGGCCAGAAGAACAAAAAAAAATGTTTTACTTCCATTTAATTATTTATAAAAAATTGTGCAGATTTAAAATATTCATAATTGTCAAAGATATCATTATTAAACGATACTTTATTTATTTTTTAGTCGTTTTGTAAAATATAATATATGTATACACTGTGTGTGTGTCCTAGCCTTCACCCAAGGCTAGGGCTCAAGATTTGATAAAGTTTAATGATCTGCTGGTCATTATGAGTTACAATTAATGTTTTAAAATAGATTTTTCTAAATTTGAAGTTTTAAGTATAAAATATGTTATAAAAAAATTGATTCAACTGAATATCTATTATTTTTCCTAATGTGACAATTTCCCTTCAATTTATGATTTGTTTGTTTTCCTTCATCTATTATCAATATAATACTAAATTAAAATTTATTTTTGTCTTACAAAAGTGTTCCGCCAGAAGTGTTTAATAAAGTTGTACACCAATATTTTTTAAAAGGTATTTAATCCTAATTTTCGAGAATTGCTAATATACTTTTACTCGAATTTAATTAATTTTACTTTATATTTTGTAGCAATTCTATTCATCCGGTCTTTAATTTTACTCTTGATAAGGGCAATGTGCTGACCACATACGGAATGTACAAATAATATTATTTCATATCATAACTAAAAAGTAAATAGATTTTAGTTTAAGATTTATAAATATGACAATTAATAACATTTTAGCGGGCGAGGTTAGCTCAGTGGTAGAGCAGTGGACTCATATGCTGGAGGACCTGAGTTCAAATCTCGAGGAAGCACTAAAGATTTTTTCTTCTAGTGTCTTCGTTCTTGGGTTGAATTCGGCCTCCCTGACCGTCCCTAGGTCAATCCAGCCTTTAATTAATTTATAAATGGGTAACTTTGTGCAAGACACCCTAGCAGTTGAAGCAGCAAAGGGGAAAATCAGGCGGCCTAAGCATAGTGCATACAATAACATTTTAAATGTACAATATTTTATATTAATTATTTTTTAAGTTGTGTTGGCCCATCAAGTATTACATTGATGTATTTAAAATTCTTGTATCTTATTTTGGATGAATATCAAACACGTGACAAAAAAATGTTTAACTTCCGAAAAAAAAAAAAAAATCGAAATTGTTTGCACATCTTCTCGAAATCTGTTAACTGTGGTTTTATTCGATTTTAATCGCCAAAATAGAAACAAAAAGTGAATCACAAACACGAAACCGAATCTCGTATGTTTTTTTTTCCTGTTTTTTTCCTTGGACGAATTTATGTTATTTTCATTATTCTAAAAGGAAAACTTTTAATATTTTTTAATCTAAAGTGGTGGGCAAGTTGAACTACTCCATTTTCATCATAACCCTACACAGTGTTCTATTTTTCTTTTTCTAGAATCCATAATTGTCGAACATTAGGTTAATTATATTATTTATTCATAAATTTAATTTACAATCATTTAAGTCATATATATTTGATGAAAATCCAATTTATTTTATTTTCAATATGAAAAGTGTATATTATTTCTACTTTTATAAATAAGGCGAAGCAAATAACATTTTTTTCTGTATTAAAAGGCTTTATCAATGATGAGTCTATAGAAAAAAAGCCATTATTCTCTGAGAGGAAACAAGCAAAAAAATAAAAAGTAAAATACAAAAGCGACTTTATATCTTACTAACTAGAAAATGCAAATAGGCAGCATAAAACCTTGGGACTTGACGACTTTTATCTTCTAAAAGCAAATCCAGACCCTGTTTCTGATAATTGCAGACTCTTTGATGGAGTCGGGCACGATATAATGTCGTTAAAGATTTTTTTTTTTATTTTATTTTTTAAACAATCCTATGAAATTTACGTAATCCTACATAATTTTTGTGACTTGAACATGATATAAGATATTTATAAATGTGTAAGGAAAATTATAAGTCTGCTTCCTTATACATACAAGTTATCTTTCACGCAATCAAATTTCTCATAAGTATTTAGGAAACCTCTAAGACGACAGAATATTAATGTACGTTAGCACATTCACTTTTCAACAAATCCAAAAAATAATCTCAAGTGATGGAAATATTTCATTTATTGCATGTACCACTGTTGATGAGAGGCAAATATGGAATTTCATTGGATACCAGACCTTGCAAGAATAGAGGGTAATGACGTGGCTAACAGGAAGCGAGGCATGCTGCGTCAAGTAACGTTAATGTGGCCTCTATTTTCTGTTTTGCCTTCAAGTGGCTACTTAAAATCATAATTTAAAATAAATGACAGGTGGAATATGATATGAAAGATCTCTCCTAGAGAAAAACATGTCGTGATTCCTTAATTCCATCCATTTTTATTAAATATATAAATTATATAAGACATTAGACAGACTTAGGCATGACGGTCATCCTAGTTCTTGCCCTAAAGTTGTATTTTTTTTAATCGCTTAAAGAAGGTATTTATTACTTATTTTTTCGGTCACTGTTTATTGTGATTGTTGTTTTGTTTCTCTTATAACTTAATAATAATTATTTATGATGGATAGATGCAGTAAGAACAATTTTTAATGTTATAATTAGAGTATAGCCATAATTAGAATTATTAGAGTACACATATACTATCTCATTGTCTTAAGATATTAAGCATTAGGCACGGGATTTCAGAACCCCTGAAGTTCCCAGAATATCTGAAGTTCTTTATTACCCTACGTAAAAAGTAAGAAGAAAAACTGGCGGCAAATTAAACAAAACAAATTAAAGAAACATCTCAAACCGGAATGAAAACCATAAAACCAGGGGGTCGAACCCCAAGAGGATAGGTCGTTAAAAAAAAAAAAAAAAGTGGTGACGTTTACCGGTACATTTCGAGTAGCGACTCAGGGGAGCTGAAGCACTAGATTAAAAATCCGCTGAAGGGATGGAGAGTGGAGTAGGCACTTGAAATGAACCCGCCGCTTTTTCCTTTCCCCCTGACACATCTTTAATTTCGCCACTTTTATAGCCTCGATCAACGGTGACGCTCAGGGAATTGAAACTTTCACTCGTTCGCATTTTCGTGAAGTTTTTATTATTAGTTTCTGCGGGCTCATTCGTGTGTGGTTTCCGTAAAACTGTTATGATCATTAACGCTTAATGATGGAATTTATATTAAACTAGCTGTTACCCAGTTTGCCATGCTACACCTACATTCTGTCTATGACTCTCCCCGTATCACGCTCTACTTGATCAAAATCGGTCAAACGGTGTGAATTTGTTTATATCTGTCTAGTACTTCATAATGCAACCGGCAGAAGCCAGCACCATAGCACTTCATATAACAGCCAACAGAGGCCAGCAGAAGCTTGCGAGTAAGATAGCTCTTATAAAAGAAAGACCAGCGCTCCTTAGTTAGACAGTGACTGTTGAAATAAAATTGAAATAAACTGCATGACATGATTATATAATGATGTAAAGTCATCAATGAGTTCGAGTTATTCTAATTATCAGGAACATCAACAAATAAATTTGAGACATTATTCAAAATGGCCGTCACAATCTGAATGGTTCAGTGAAGCCAATTTTTCTTGAACAAAACTTTTGACCTTTTGACCAAATTTTGAAATTTGACCTAGCCTAGGAGATTTCCCGTATCAAGACCTACCTATGTGTCATGTTTGGTCAAAATCGGTCAAACGGTGTAAATTTGTATAAGGAACAAACAGAAAAACATACAAACAGACAGACACGTGATTTATATATATATATATATATATATATATATATATATATATATATAGATATATATATTATGCCAAAAATAATCGATTTATTGTAAATTTATATTACCTAAAGATACAGTGCACTTTGTAGGCCAAAAAAAACTTTTTCGAGAGAAAACAAGATTAAAAAGTCATTACTGGAGCAGCCGACAAAAACCACAATCTGCCCAAAATTAATACAAAACCATAGTCTATGTACTAAAAGTCCGTCACGCAGGAGCTGCATAACTAAGCACTTTCCTCAGAATTTGGGTAGTGTAGATTGCTTTC
Organism: Gonocerus acuteangulatus; assembly: GCA_946811695.1. Taxonomy (NCBI): domain Eukaryota; kingdom Metazoa; phylum Arthropoda; class Insecta; order Hemiptera; family Coreidae; genus Gonocerus; species Gonocerus acuteangulatus. Next base: position 25,540,333 of record OX328130.1, read on the forward strand.
CAGAACAATTTGCTTAAAATATCCTACATAAATAAAATAAAAACATGAATAGTTCTCTTTTAAATTTGTAATGAGTAACTGATCAATTAATAATTTGTTTCCAGAGTTATGTTTACACATGGTACCTATTACACTACGTAATAAATACAAAAAACCACATATTATCGTATTTTGATCTAACGCAGGAACAGGATACAGTCACTCTAGTGGTAGAAAGCGCTCCTTGCGGCGGCTTTGTGAACCTACGTCTGACGGGCTTTTCTATTGAAATATATTACAAATTAAACCCCCGCTTTCCAATTGACCGATTCAGCTCATTTTTACAACACTTCTTTCTCATGAGTTACCCACGACGTATACCGCGTTTCGTTACAATATTACGACGTAAGCAGAAATTACGACCGGTATGAGTATATTAAGAATTTGGGTCAAGAGTAAACCCCCCCTTCTAATGAACCGATTTAGTTTATTTTTACAACACATATTTACCTGTAGATTACCACTACGAATACCGAGTTTCGTCGAAATATACCAAAAATCACGGCTGGTAGTGGCGAATTGGTATTGTGGGTCCGGAGTAAACCCCCCCTCCTAATGAACCGATTTAGTTTATTTTTACAACAGTTATTTACCTGTGGATTACCACTAAGAATACCGAGTTTCATCGAAATATACCAAAAATCACGGCTGGTAGTGGCGAATTGGTATTGTGGGTCCGGAGTAAACCCCCCCTTCTAATGAACCGATTTAGTTCATTTTTATATGTCACTTTTGTCACTATATTACCACTACGAATACCGAGTTTCGTTGAAATATAACAAATATTACGGATGACATAGTCAAATTAGTGTTTTGGGTTCGGGGTAAACCCCCCCTTCCGGTGGACCGACTTTGGTGGTTAACGAACTCGTTCAATCATTTGCTAATTGAATGCTATATACCAAGTTTCGTGACGAAAAAACAAAAACTCTGGCCGCTATCGTGTTAACAGACACATATATATATATATGCATATATATATATATATATATAGATATATATAAATTTTAACGGGGGTCATTTTCGGTGTCTACTAGGTAGGATCGATAAAGATTTGAAGAAATTTTTCAAAAATTCCGTCATGAGTCCAACCTCAATAGCTACTTTCCTTCGGAGGAAAGTGCTAAAAGGTAACAAAAATAATAAGGCCATGGCATTGAATACCTCTAAAGTTTTATGCACCCGAATTAAATCGTTCATAAAAAATATCGAAACGGCCCCTATACCTGGGATATCAAGCTTACATTATGTGTACTACAAGCTACAAAAAAAAAGAGAAAGATTTATGCGTTTTGAAGGGAGGCCAGAGAAAATTGACTTTCCCTATAGCTACAGATCTGTTTACAAAAATATAAATGATAATTAATACTAAAAGAGGAAGTACAATTAATGTGTGTGCGGTGTTTGTGCGCGTGCTATCCAGAGTGTGTGTGGTGTTTGTGCGCGTGCTATCCTGAGTGTGTGCGTTTACAATAAATTTATTTTAGTATTTTTTAACCTTTTTTAATCTTTACGTTATTTTCTCTATTTAAAATTACTTAATGAATATATATATATATATATATATATATATATATATATATATATATATATATCGATTTGGTTAAATATTTTGATCCAGAAGTACATTCTTTGGCATAATTAAGTAGATACATTTTCAATCGCACATATATACATAGGCAACAATGAAGACTTAATGAATGAGAGGACTTAAAGTCGCACCCACTCGGAAGGCCATGTCTGTAGAATGGAGGGAGAAAGAGGCTCCAACAGTATCATGACCAACTGGAAAAGACCAAGAAAACGACCTCGCTTGTTATATTATGACTTTATCTCCAGACATGGAGAGGCACGTGGAAAATCGTTTCCAAGCTTGCGAGGGACCAAAATGGATGGGTTCAATCGCCAGATGCTCCCCAACGCTGAAAGCCACACGGGAAGGGGAAGAAGAAGAAGTGAGTTGTTTTTAAAAATTCTACATAGTGTTCTAAATAGCATTGTAAATTTTTGCAAACATGCTATTTGTGAAATCATCTGAGTTCATTCATGTCCTATGGTAATGTTTAATATGTATTGAGCAATGAATTTTACACAGCCTAATAATAACTACGTTTTCTCTACCGGTGCACAGCGGGCCAAACGACAAGCGAAGCCATTTTCTTGTTTCAAAAAAGGCTACAGCCTCTAAATCTTAACCGATTTCAATGATTTTCTTTTTTTTAAATGAAAGATAGTAAAATTTAGAACAACTATGTCTTGCTAGATTTTTCTTTCCCCACTGTTTATTAAATTACGTGTAAATCATTAAAGAACTTTTACAATTGAACATATTTTATAATTATTAATAAAATTTTACTTTTCATCATACTTTTATTATTTACTTACAGAAAAAGACTGCAATTTGTATTATCCGTTTACTAGTTAGGTTTATACTCCTCATTTTACCTGCTACTGGTATCTTATTTATAGCGCCTATAAAGCTGATATTTTAGTGATACAAATTTGATATTTAGGTAGGTTAGCAACTGGGGTGTAAGGTATAAAATGTACTAATAAGTTGAACACGGAGGTGACTGGCGTAGGTTATCACAAGGTTGATAAGAAGTTGTGAGGGACAGAGAACGACGCTGGAGTTGATTTTGGAACTCTGATAGGAAGACAAACTTGTAAGGAGCCCAGGGCAATCACATCTCTCACCCCCACCTCTTCCTTACATTGCTCTCTCTCTCCCCCCCTCCCTCTCTCTCTCTCTCTCTCTCATTCTTTCTCACTATATCTGTATTTCTCTATCTCTGTTTTTACATGACACTCTCTCTCTACCCCACCTCTCTCTCTCTCTCTCTCTCTCTCTCTCTCTCTCTCTCTCTCTCCCTCTCTCTCTCACTCTCTCTCTCTCTCTCTCTCTCTCTCTCTCTCTCTCTCTCTCTCTCTCTCTCTCTCTCTCTCTCTCTCTCTCATTTCTTGCGTGAGTGTGTCTCTCTTGCCTTAGGGTTTCTCTCTTTAGATCTCTTACTTTCCTTCCTCTCGTTTCAGTCCTTAACTCTTTAGTTTTTCCGATACTTTTCCCTCTCTATCTGAATTACCCCGGCCTTGTTTTATCTCGGTCTGTAGTTCATATTGAGCCCAAGACATCTAACAGGACTGCAATTTATCTCTTGATCTATCTCAAAGCCACACGATTTTTTTTTTTTTTTTTAGCAATCTACCTTTTATTTTAGCACATTCCGAAGAAAAGTTGCTGTCGTAAAATACTTTCTTATAAATGTCTTCAAATATTCATCATATCTTTTTCGGTATATTAATAAATTATAGGGGTATATAAAATTACCGATTATGGGGGGGGGGGGGTATGAGCTTAAGGCCTCCACCCCGATTCACTACTTGAGCATCAGTGCAGGAGATCTCTGGACCACTGTAACCTGTGTCTATCTACACTATATTACATTATTAAAAGAACATCAACTTATACAAAGAAATATAACCAATCTTCCTTCTTCTCCTTGTGCTTTCGATTCTAATTGCATATTTTAATAGCCTATGAATCTGATTTAATTACACTAACGTACATTATTTTTTTTTATTTTGTATTCGTATATAATTTTTATTCGGTTCCGAATGCATCTTGTTTTATACTCATGTATATAATATGTACAATGAAATAAAATATATAATATATTTTATTTATGTTTAAATGTAAATTGGATAAATGTTAACATAATCTAAATGAAGTGTATATATTTTATAATCTGTACGAGGGCTCTTCTCCATAGATGCAAAGCCTGTAACATAAAAATAAGATAAATTTTATTAGCTGTTCAATAGCCTCATCATTTGTCTAAAACGTCTCTCAAGTTCCTATCTTCTAAGTTTCGTGTGATATTGCCAGGGAAGTTCAGAGTCCAAGTGTATTCCAAGGTAGCCAAATTTTTTGGAGTGGATAATGGCCAGTTAATAACGTTTACATTTGCACAAAAATAAATCCTGTTCAACTGTATAGGAATGATTGCGCCGGAAATGGAATTTTTCCTCGTCCATCTTGATTCACTTTGTTATAATGCAAATGTGTGCTACTTCATTGACTCAAAAGAAACAAGGAGAAAGTATTATATATATATATATATATAAAATTAAGCTGTTTGTTATTCTTTATGTTTGTTTCTTAAACAAATTCACATCGTTTGACTGATTTTGACCAAACTTGGCACACAGGTTGTTCTTGAACCGGGGCTAGGTCAAAATCGTCTAGGACTCACAGTTAGTTAGTTTTATAAGAGCGAATTGTCAGAAATCGTCACTTTTGAAAAATGAGATATTCAATAAGACGGACCATTACGGAACATCATTCTATCATCTATGGCATATTGTCAGTTGTTGTCACAAGTAAAGTTCAAAGATAAATATGCCATCCCTTCCACTTCTGTTTTCTCATGTCTGGTTGCCAGAACTTGGAACTGCAAGATTCCAAGTTTGAGTCGCCCTTTAACAAGATTTTATTTTCTATTCATAAACAGGAGTGGCTCGGTGGCCGTGAGTGTTAAAGCATGAGAAATTAAAACTCCGTGACAAGGGTCATGGTTTCGATTCTGACTAGAGGTGGTGGCTTTTCTTTTGAAAAAAGAATAGACATCAGCCCTATCCTGGCTAGAAAAGGGTGGTGGCCTGTCGATAACCCGTCATACATTTCTACGTTAATTATAATTGACACTAAAATTTAAATATTATTTAAAATGTTTGTGTTAAGAGATTTTAATATTAATATATACTCATTCGGTTTCTAATTTTTTTCTCTATTCACTTACTATTAGCACATTTATTATTTAACTTTTTATTAAAATAGATAAATAATAAAGGTAGGTGTAGCATGGCACGCCGGGTAACAGGTAGTTTATTACTCTTTTTTTTTTTGTAATTATCGAGGTTCCTCCCTATCTCCATAGGGAGGAACCGCTTATGAGGTTGACTTCACGGCGCGATCCGGACGTGCCGACCAGAAACTTTCTTGTTTCAGACCCCATAGATCACGAAAAGATAGGTGGTTCAAATTTGTATATATATATATATATATATATATATATATATATATATATATATATATATATATGTATATATTTATATATATATGCTTGTCTGTTCGCTCTCTAGCAAGCTCAAAAATGGTCCGATTTTGATGAAATTTTGTACGAAAATCTGTCGTCTTATTTGAAAGGTCAAGTTCGTTAGCCATCAGAATCCGCCCAAAGGAAGATGGCGTTTGGGGAGAAATTCGCGCAAAAAAATCGTAACGCTTGCGTTTTTGAGTTCATATGCTTCCAGGTACTTCTTTTTTACGTTTCTTAACATAGGAAAACGAATGAAACCATTTTTAAGGCGATATCTTTAACCGTTTTTGAGAAAAGTGGAATCAATGTTTTCGGATGTCATTATTTTATTGTGGGTACTTAAAATCGCGGGATTCAATTGAAATTTTTTCTACATCTTGGAAAATAATTCCAACTGAGATGTTTAAATTTTGGTTATATTTGGAGTTAAGGAAGTATGCGAAAAAAAGTTTTATTAATAGACATGAAAAGTTTTCGGATCTTCATACATTTTTCGTAAATATCTCGATGACGGTTGGGAAATCGTGGTAAGTGAAAGGCAACCATTCGAATGCTTACTAAATTCTCTACAAAAAAGATTCTAAGGCATTATTCGATGGGACAACGTCAATCAGAGATATAAGCGCTTAAAACTTAAAAAGTGTTTGTTTTGTTGTTTTGAAAGGGTTTTTCTATTTGTTTATCTCACTTTTTAATTGGTTGTTTTTTGTTTTAAATTGCATTTATCAGTAAAATTAGTATTGTAGTAAAATAAGCTAAGAAACGGTAAAAGGTATAGGTAATACGTTTGGAATAGCTGTGGAAATTAAGATGGCTGTGGCTAACCATGATGGCGTATACATAGGTTTGTTTTGAATTCTCCTATCTATATAACCTTCCTACTGCTACAACTGAAGTTATCATTATTTCTTATTTTATAGAAAGATTTAACCCACGAGAGAATGAACTTTTAATTGCCATGATGCAGATATTTAGAGTTGATTATTACAGTGAAACGAATTTGCTAGGAAAACAAGGAACTTAAAATGACAACGAATTTTCGGTTGTTTGGAATAGAGCCTGCTGAGTGTTTTTAGTACATAATTGTATTGACTTATTCAGCCTTCCTCAAGAATGAGGATTAAGAATTATCCGCTTCTGTGTAAGTTGGCTACTGTCAGTTTCCTGTTATTTGTGATGCCTAATCTACTCCACTTCTTCGAGATATACGGAACCGCTCTAAGATGACGCAGTTCTTGCGAGTCGGACTTTTTTTTAAGGATTGATATTCGTTTTATTCATACTAATTAAAGGGCTTTATTTCTTCGGGATTGCCTACAATAATAAGCTCTTCAGGATAAGCCGAATACTAAAGATGAAATAAGTTCCGGTAGCAAATCCGAAAGGAGTTAGTATTTTCCTGAGAAAGCAAAAACAGTAAAATGCTTTTTCCTTCTAGTGAATCGAGTTGAATAAACCCGGAATTTCAATATCCTTTCCTTCTTGACAGAGGAATTCACACATCACATTTCTATACGCTGCTATTGGATTGTGGAATTTCGGAATCAGGGGCAATATCTCCAGAGACAAGAAGTACTTGGCTTATAATATTTTTGTACAAATATATTTTACTAGGCACTATTTCAACCACCAAATCTAACCCAATGAACCAAAAATATATATATGGTATTATTATTATTTTTTTTTGTTTTTTTTTAAATATTTTTATCTATTTATTTATATTTACTCTACATTTTCCTTTTATTTCCTTAAACTCTTTAAGACAGGGCACATAATATTTTGGTTATAAGAACAAATTTTATAAGTTGCAAACATCCAGAATAATTCAAACTGAACAGACATAAACCTCACTCTATTGGTGTGAACTATTACTATTACTATTTTTTTTTATATTACGATAAATAAAAAAAAAATTAACAAAAGGCCAAGTTAAACAATTTCAAAGAACTGTTAATTGTCATAGGAGGAACTACCCAAAACGAATTATATTTAAATAATTTTTATTTTAAATTATACATATATTGCTTATACATTTTTGAAAGCTGATTAATACGCGTGTATCTTGAAATTACAAAGTCTATTAACTCAAAAGCGTTGGCGCTAATACGGTAAGCTGATAAGAAAATCGTAAAATATTTTACTTTTGAAGCTCTCAGATTTAATAAATCATGAGACGTTTTTGGACAATCACAATTTTGCCATAGTATATTTGTGGAAAGATTAGTTTGTTTAAAATTTCTTATTAACCCTTTCGTTGCTCTGAACGAGTTAACTCGTGTACGAAAAGCAGTGCCCCAGACGCTCCACACGAGTTAACTCGTGTTCCACTGTCGGTGCCCCTCACGCTCCACACGAGTTAACTCGTGGTCGGTATTAGCCCCGTATGTCGCTTCTCTGGCCTAGTGCTATTAACTCGCATAAAATCAGTGGGACCTAGCGATATTAAGGATGGTTCGTAGGTTCATTAAATCTACGGAGTATTATAATGTTTAATCAACAAATATGTTTCTATAATAACCGTACTATGTAAGATATTATAATATCTTATCTCTAAGACATCTAAAGAAGCCATAATAAAATGATCCATTCAGTATCGTTTTCTGAGCATTTCTACGATCTGTAATGACTAATAATTTTTCTCTAAAGGTTAAAGTAACAGAGACTTTATATCTCAATTATCCTAAAATTGCTAGTGATGTTATTATTTACGAGTAGAGCTTCATCCGGTTCTTCACAAACTTTTCGATTTCATCAAATCTTCTTCGTATAATAATTGAAATTTTTCATTTTGCAAGTCTATTAGTACCTATTTATGATAAAACGTAAAGTCCTACAATCGGCATTGTTATGTGTAATTGTTGAAGGTGGCACACCTCGCCGCCTATTTGCAGTGCCGTACTTAGATTTGTCTCTCCAGCCATAATGTTGCTGATTATATTTTTCAGTCACAATTTGTATCTTGCATAGTACGGTTGGTATAGATAGCCTCCTTCGGTATGAGTGACGATGCACCTCGTTTTCTGAGAACGAGGAAGGAGTCGAACGGTAGTGAAGTTGAGATGAGGAGAGATTGGCGAACGTACGGGGGGAGTTAGACGGAAAAGCTTCGAGCGTACCGGGCGTTGCGAGTAGTTTCATTCGTCAGCAAAGAAAGGGTTAACAAATATCAGGCTGTACCGTATGAAAGGTCAGTTTTGGACTTGCCGATTTCCTTCAAATGTCTTTAATCTGTCGTGGCTCCTACTCTGAGTTCTTTTGCATATTCCCTAGTGCTTTTTGAGGGACAACCTTCAACCCTTTCTTTCAGGTGGTCATTGTCAAGCATGGTTTCAGGTCTTCCTCGCTCCTCGTTGTCAAGGTCAAAATTTCCACTTCGAAACCTGGAAAACCACCGGTAAACGGTTCGTTCATCCACCGTTCCCTTCCCGAACGCCGTGTTAATGTTCATACACGCCTCAGCAGTGCTATAACCGAGCTTAAATTCATAACGAAAAATAATACGGATTTCCGTTGGTCATAATTTAAGATTTATTTTTTTCTCAGAGGATCGTTCTCTCAACACAGTACGCAAGTTACTGATTAAATAATAGGAATAAAAGAGCTTTAATTCTATATGAATAACAATGATGTTTGTAAATAATGAAATAAAAAAGGGAAAGGATTAAATCGCAAAGTAAACAAAACTGACATTTCATACGGTACAGCCTGATAGTTAGAATTTGTTTTAAAGCATTAAAGTATGATCAGCTAATGTCAAAAGTAGTTGAAAAACCGACAGAAAATATTTTGAAAAAAAGAATAATTGAGAGAAAAAAAGGGGAGAGACAAATAATTTGAAAATGAAAGACCGGCAAATACAATTCCTTTTTCTTATTAGGGGATCCTAATGATTTACAAATAACCAGGTTTTAAACTGTGTGTAAAGAAAGGAACTTGCAAATTGCCCGTGAATTACGAGGAAATTAAGGAGGCTCAATAAGGCAAACAATTAGAAAGATTTCTAGAAGAAGTTCTTCAAGCCTCAATTTGCATTTTAAAAAAAATCTAGGTTACACGTAATTACAGTTAAACATAGAGAAAGTAACAAAAAAAAAGTCCGTCTCGCAGGACTGCATCATCTTAGCGCGGTTCCGTTCATATCCCTAGTCTAATTTGGAAAGATTAAAATAGAAGCAGTTATTATTTTGGTTCCACCAGTCTTTTTTTTTAGATTAATTATTATAATGGCGTGTCAACCCTTAAGGTCTCTAACGCCATTCCTGTGAGTAGTAAAGTATTGAAAGGTCATGATTTACAATCTTACCTGGAAGGGTCCGCTACACTAGAAACGGTCCCGCTAGTGACAAGGTATTGGAATCTTGGAAATCTTAATTTCTAACAATAAATTGTTTTTGTTATTTTACTTAACCAGTTTTATTGTCAAATACATTATCCAACTATAAGCAATTAAAAAATAACAAGAAATAAAACAGACAAAAAGAACCATTGGAATAAACGAAATCAATTAATTTAAAGCTTTAAGCACTTTTTTCTCCGATTGACATCGCCTAATTAAAACTTTCTTCAGAACCTTTTTAGTAGAGCATTTAGTAAGCTTCCGAATGGTAATCTTCCGCTTCACAAGATTGTCAATGGTTTTCGAGATACTAACGAAATTATACAAAGTTACCAAAACTTTTTTTGTCTGTTAATAAAATATTTTATTCTAACCCTTCCTTTACTCTAAACGTAACAAAAATTTCAACATATTAGTGTTGATGAAATTCAAACATGCAGAAAATGTTTCAACTGTATCCCATAATTCTAAGTACCAAAATCAAAGACAAAGAACCCTCCCTAGGAAGGACGCTAGGCAGTTGAAAAGCTATATATCTTGGAAATCCATATCTCTAACATTAAATTGTTTTTCTTATTTTTCTTAACCTGTTTTATTTTCAAATACATTATCCAACAATAAGCAATTAAAAAATAACAAGGAATAAAAAACAGACAAAAAGAACAGTTCGAATAAGCGAAATCAATTACTTTAAAGTTTTAAGCTCTTATTTCTCCGATTGACATCGCCTAATCAAAGCTTTTATTAGAACCTTTTTTTAGAGCATTTAATAAGCTTTCTAATGGTATTCTTCCGTTTACCAAGATTTTCAACCTTTTTCGAGATATTAAGGAAAGTAAATAAAGTTACTAAAACTTTTTATGTCTGTTAATAAAATATTTTATTCTAACCCTTGCTTAACTCCAAACGTAACCAAAATTTCAACATATTAGTTTTGATGATAGTAGAACATGCAGAAAATGTTTCAACTGAATCCCATGATTCTAAGTACCCAAACCAAGAACGGTATTCAAAAAATATTTTTCCAATTTTCTCGAAAACGGTTAAAGCTATCGCCTTGAAAATGGTTTCATTCGTTTTCCTAGCCCAGGAATCATATAAAACGAGTACTTAGAAGCTTATGAACTCAATAACGTAAGCGTTACGATTTTTTTGCGCGAATTTCGCCCCAAACGCCATCTTCCAGTAGGCGGATTTTGCTGGTTAACGAACTTGACCTTTCAAATTGGACGAAGGATTTTTGTACCAAATTTCATCAAAATCGGGCCATTCGTCTATCTAGAGAGCGAACAGACAAATATATATATATATATATATATATATATATATATATATATATATATACAAATTTGAACCACCGTTATTTTCGGTCTCTAGGGTTTCTGAAACGCGAAATTTTCTAGTCGGCACTTCCGGATTGTTTCATTGTATCAACCCTATAAGCGGGGTTCCTCCCTATGGGGGAGGGAGGAACCGCGCTAAAATTGAATTAAAATTATTAATTGTATTTTTATATAATATTTTAAAATAATAATGCATTCTATTCCTAAAGGGGGGTTTTGAAGTCCCCATTTTGCTTCTTTTATTCATATTTCTGTCAATAAAAGATTAAAAATTCAGAAAAAGTCTATTTGTCAGAAATATATTCAACAATAATAATAAGGGTCCCCCGTGGTCTAGTTGCTAGCACCTTAGATTCATAAGCGCGAGACGGCGGGTTCCTTCCCCACCGGCGACAGGAATTTGTCCTGGATGTCGGCGCTAATCGCCTAGTTGTCGAAGCGCCATCCGAGGTAAGCCAGCCCTTACAAACCCTTCACCCCCACCTCTTCTCTGACTCGTGGCTAGAAGAGGCAACTCTCTTCAGGTCTTAGGGTGAGTTTACATCTGACACTTCTCGCAGGAAATATATCTCAGGTGTCGGATAGATAATTATCATAATTATTATATTCGACACCTGAGATATATTTCCTGTGAGAGGTATCAGATGTAAACGCACCCTTCTTGCTCGTGATAGAAATATATATCTTACGCATAAATTGTTTGCAGTTTACATTAGTTACAATTTCTGTCTCATATAAATATCCTGAAATAACTGTCAGATGTTAACGCACCCTTCTTGCTCGTGATAAAAATATATATCTTACGCATAAATTGTTTGCAGTTTACACTAGTTACAATTTCTGTCTCATATAAATATCCTGAAATAACTGTCAGATGTTAACGCACCCTTCTTGCTCGTGATAGAAATATATATCTTACGCATAAATTGTTTGCAGTTTACATTAGTTACAATTTCTGTCTCATATAAATATCCTGAAATAACTGTCAGATGTTAACGCACCCTTCTTGCTCGTGATAGAAATATATATCTTACGCATAAATTGTTTGCAGTTTACATTAGTTACAATTTCTGTCTCATATAAATATCCTGAAATAACTGTCAGATGTTAACGCACCCTTCTTGCTCGTGATAGAAATATATATCTTACGCATAAATTGTTTGCAGTTTACATTAGTTACAATTTCTGTCTCATATAAATATCCTGAAATAACTGTCAGATGTAAAAGCACCCTTCTTGCTCGTCATAGAAATATATATCTTACGCATAAATTGTTTGCAGTTTACATTAGTTACAATTTCTGTCTCATATAAATATCCTGAAATAACTGTCAGATGTAAACGCACCCTTCTTGCTCGTGTTAGAAATATATATCTTACGCATAAATTGTTTGCAGTTTACATTAGTTACAATTTCTGTCTCATATAAATATCCTGAAATAACTGTCAGATGTTAACGCACCCTTCTTGCTCGTGATAGAAATATATATCTTACGCATAAATTGTTTGCAGTTTACATTAGTTACAATTTCTGTCTCATATAAATAACCTGAAATAACTGTCAGATGTAAACGCACCCTTCTTGCTCGTGATAGAAATATATATCTTACGCATAAATTGTTTGCAGTTTACATTAGTTACAATTTCTGTCTCATATAAATATCCTGAAATAACTGTCAGATGTAAACGCACCCTTAGACCTTACGGAAATTATCTTACTTGTCAGCCACATGCGGTTCTTATGACCCAGACGCAGCGTTTGCAGATTCATATTCCCACATTTCCTGTTTTGGACATCCAACCTTTCATCAAATCTTTATTCACTTACTGTAAGTCCAAGGGAATACTGGACCTAACAAATGTAAATACTTTTAAATTTAAGTTTTATAATAAACTGAAAGACTACTTAATATAAGTAATTAACAAATTTTACAAGTAAACGTTTCATTTGAACAGTCCTGAAATATCTCCTACTAGCTGAATGACATTAATTGTTTCGTTCCACTCCTGCGTTACGTTTTTGGGAAGTTGGGTAAAGGCTTATGTATTTCCTATGACATATCTAATAATATTCGCATTATGGATAATGATCATAGATCCGATTGAAGACATTTATTTTTACTAAAGAAATGTTTTTTATCCAGTTGTCTGAAAACGATAAACGTTGGCTCACACACAAACATTATATCGTCGATACAAAAGCAAACTAACGAATATCAAAATCACCACTTTTCAGAGTGGAAAAGTATTTATTCATAACTTTTTTTTGGACAGTGAAATATTCGGCATTTTTGACCTTTTGATAGTGGAATACTTTCCCTTTAATAGAGTGAAGTCAGATTGAAGAATTTGCCGTAAATAAGTCCAGCAGAAATTATTAAAGATGGACAATGAAAGATGCATTTTTTCGTATTCGTTAGTTTGCATTTGTATCGACGATATCATAAAGAAATATTATTTGTACGCACCTGACATTCGTAGGTCCCGTTATCTCTTTTCTGTACGTACTTAATCTGAAGTGTCCAGTCGTCTGTGCCCTCTCCATGAAGTACCTGGAACCGCTCGTCATTCGTGTACGTGAACATTCCCGAAGTAAGAATGTGCCAGTCACGTCGACGAACCCAGGTTATCTGAAACCAATAAAAAGTTATAGTATTAAACTTCTCTAATAACTTTATTAATCCCATTTCGTAATCTTAGCTGTTGGAATGAATGTGTAAACTGGATTCCGACACTTTACCAATAATTTGAGAAATAGTTCAACACAAATAAATCAATATACAACAAATAAAAACGCAACACACTTCTATTTGAGGCCATGTGATCAAAAAATAATAATAATCATGATCATGTTTAAAATTCTTCTAATCGAACTATATATGTCGTTATTAGTACGGTGTTAAATATTATGTTACATACAAAAGAATAAAGAAAAGTAAATCATGTTACATTATGTGATCTTCATATCGCCTTTCTAGGACAACAGTGACATAAATGCAAAAACTGCAATTGGGGAGTAAAAAAAGTGATTAGCAGTTGTATAAAACATACAACTGAAAATCGTGTAAGTGATAATGGTATATTGAGTGTATGTATAATATATACTTTACTTTCATGTACCAGGGATTAGGATCACACTAATTTCAACCTTTAAGTGGAGTTAGGTCATTCTTTCTCTAAAAATTGTTCGTTGTTCTAGAATATAAATTTTCAGTCTGTTGTTCTGTCTAATTTTCTGTAGTGGTCTTGAGTGCAACAACAGTTACGTCCATGTTCCCCTGATATTTTTCATGGATTTATTTGCATTTGAAACATTTTTGCAGTTACGTCATTGTTGTTAACAAAGACATATATCATATTTGGATTAATCCTACTAGAGAGAAAAAAAAATATTTGCATTATTTATTTCATCAAAAATAAATTTTAAAAAAAGAGGATAATTAAAATAATTACTCAATTACTAAAATTATTGAAAGAAAAATATGAAATGCTTCATTGAAAGAATGTTAAGCATTTATTGAACAAGCCGCATTCAAGAAAATTATAACATTTTATTTTATTCCTGGGAAGTTCTTTGAAGTTCATTCTCCAAGTATAAAAAATCCCTAAAGTTTTTTTATTTATTTTTTTTAACACTCATTCGTTGGACGATTAACAGCGAGCTCATTATACAGTTCTTGATTGGAATAACGTTTTTATTTCTGTAATATGTATTTAACAACAATCGGGGTCCCTCCGTGGTGTAGTGGTTAACGGCTTAGTTTCCCATGCGGGAGATGGTGGGTTCGATTCCCACCGGCGGCAGGAGTTTTCTCATCTCATGGCTCGTTGAGAAAATTCCTCGCTGCAACAATCAAACTACATAAAGCGAACAATATAGATAATTACATGCACCTTTTCACAATTTTCTATGACTCCTATTATCTTTAATAAGATTTATAACTGTGTCGAAAAATGTCCACAAACGCAACTTGAAAAAAAAAATGATTTTTCATAGACGAAAAATGGAAGATATTACACTAAAAAATATTCAACACTTTGGGAAACTGGGCAGGTTCCTAGCAGCATAGTTTCTTGGAGTTCCTCTTGTTATGAGCTGAACGTGGGTTAGGTTTTTATGTCCTATCCTTATCCTTGTTATTACAACCTATTTCCTTCGATTACTCCATAGCCAGTATAAACAATTTTTTTGCACTAAGTTTACTATATGCCTTTAATTATGCCTGTCATTTAAAAGTAGGTGAAATTAGGATTTCGTTTTTAAATTCATACGTATATATATATATATATATATATATATATATATATATATATATATATATGTATATATATATATATATATATACATATATATATATATATATATATATATAGTATGTATTATTTACAATATTGAGCTTATTTACACATTTAATAATGACTTATTAAATATCAGGTGGAAGGCCCCCCCGATGTTCCGCTTCATCGCGAAGTACGCGCCACAGTACCTATGTTGAAAGTAGTACTACTATTTTCAACATACTGTTTACTTTCCAACTACCGCATTTTCATTGTTTAATAATAATATTGGTTCTAATCATTGTCATGATGTATATAATACGCTCATTTCTGCCTGTTTTTTTTTTACGTATAATTTGTATGTATTTTTTAGCCGAAGAAGGCTGCCAATGTGCAGCCGAAACGTTCAAATACAGATTTCATCCTGAAAGTCTGACGTTTTTTTTCTCCTAGCCGAATCCCAACTATACCTTATCTGCGTACATGATTATAAATGGCGGTCCTTCTGGGTGGAAAGATGTCCTTGAGATTCGAATAAAAAGAATAAATTCCAAGATCGGGAAAGCGAAGAAGTATATAATCCTCTTAGAGAGCTGTGCAAACAGCAATGCCTCTATTTCCCGTCAGGAAGAACCATCATTGTCAACAAGCTACATCGACAAGTCGTATGAATAAAATCAATTTATCTTATCGCCAGGTTTACAAGTGTGTGTTTATGTAATCTTCGACAGTCGCTTCAAGATTTACAGCCACCTTACAGCGAAGAGGAAAGTCAACAGCCTTACAGATTAATTATATGTACTGTGTTCAACAAGTGTCTAGAAATATTTAATATCAAAATACGGTCTTGACAATGACGTATGTATGAACTTGTTAATGAATATTACCCTGTGTGTGTATGTGCACACGTATTGTTAAACGGACACAAATGCATACGGACTATAGTGACCATATGTACCTATACGTGATTTTACATAAATTTCCTGTGTTCTATGTGTATTTATCTACCTTTTTTATTCATTTTTATTTTATATTATTTGTTATTCATGGCAATAAACACCATACATCAGAGATGGGCATAATTTTATTTATAAATAAAAATACGAATTTATTCGTGCTTCATATATTTGTAAGTAAGAATATAAATAAATTCGTAGTCATAAGTGTGAATACGAATTTATTTGTATTCACATATAGTAAGTATAAAAATACAAATCAAATTTTATTCGCAATTTTTCCTGTGAATACAAATAAATTCACAGTAAAAAATGTAAATATTCACAAAAAATGTGAATATTCACAAAAAATCAAGTGATTAAAAAATATTCACATTAAAATATATGAATACAAATTTATTCACATTGTTATTTGTGAATAAAAATTTATTCACAAAAAAATTCGCAAATAAATTATGATTTTTTTCGAATTAACGATAAGATGATATTACGAAAGTTATTTTGAGGTGATTTTTTTTTTTTCAATTTTGAAGAATTTTGAGGCTAGACCTGGTGGAATCAGGAAGGGTATACAAGGTGGTATTGGGAAGGATTGAGTTGGCTACTTTTTACATCCATCCTAATACCATCTTCAATAATCTTCCTAATACCACCTTCAATCAACTAGACGTTAATTGGATAGTAAAAAAAAAAAAAAAAAAAAAAAAAAAAAAAAAAAAAAAAAAAAAAAAAATCTTTGGAATATCATCTTATCGTTAATTCGAACAAAAATGTTAATTTATTTGCGAATTTTTTTGTTAATCAATTTTTATTCACAAATGAATTTGTATTCATATATCTTAATGTGATTTTTTTTTTTGTAATCACTTGATTTTTTGGGAATATTCACATTTTTTGTGAATATTTACAATTTTTTCTGTGAATTTATTTGCTTTCGCAGAAAAATTTGCGAATCAAATTTTATTTGTATTTTTATATTTAATATACGTGAATACAAATTAATTCGTATTCACACTTATGAATACGAATTTATTTATATTCGTATTTACAAATATATGAAGTACAAATAAATTCGTATTTTTATTAATAAATTAAATTATGCCCATCTCTGCCATACATCCAATAAACTCTCGAATCTGAGTTCACTCATTGAAATAAATCACTGTTGAAAGGTCGAATCTGAGTTCACTCATTGAAATAAATCACTGTTGAAAGGTCGAATCTGAGTTCACTCATTGAAATAAATCACCGTTGAAAGGTCGAATCTGAGTTCACTCATTGAAATAAATCACTGTTGAAAGGTCGAATCTGAGTTCACTCATTGAAATAAATCACTGTTGAAAGGTCGAATCTGAGTTCACTCCTTGAAATAAATCACAGTTGAAAGGTCGAATCTGAGTTCACTCTTTGAAATAAATCACTGTTGAAAGGTCGAGTTAATCTCTTAAATTATATAGATTTGGAAACTTGAGATAATGAACTTGCGAGCACAGAGGTATTGAATTTGCACTATTTTGGAACTTCAAAGCCCATACGGGCTTATGTATGATGGTTTAGCAATTACGGTGAAATTGTTGGCGGTTCTACGTCTTTTAATGGGCAGCAATTACTCCACGTCATTAGCATACGACGTACAATTATCTCGTCTGACGGGGGCGTATCAAGGCCTCCCCTGATTGACGTAATCAGCTTCGAGTTCGCCCTTTATGTTGGCAGCCTGCTTCAACCCCTTTATCATAATATTATCGCATAGGCTTGTGTTGTAGGCAAGCAACCGAACAAACATACACCAACAAGATGATCTTAATTTTTTTTTTATTAGTAGAACGTTGAATTAATAAAACGTACGTAAGTATTCACGTAAATTTGGCTAGAAGAAATCACAACACTTATGCAGAAACTGTTTGTTATTTTCGTTAGATTTAATTATTATTAGAATTGATTTTTGTTATAAATGATTATTATTTTTGTAAGAGAAATTTAATTATTTTAATTTTTCCCACAGACATTATACGGGTGGTGGGTATTTTTATTTGAGAAACACCGGTCCTCTAAACTGTGAGAGTCGTCCTAGCCCGCCATTCCACAGACTGACAGTCCTCGGTGCAGTTTTATGCCCGGCTCCAGCTTTTACTCTTCAGCTGCCCTCTCGGCGACCGGTGAGATATTTCCATGATTCCCTTAATCCTCTCATTCGACCGTTTCCCTTCTTTTCAACCTTTAATGCCGAGTTCCCGGGGGTGAATGCCCTAAAGGTAAGGCTGATTTTTCTATTTACTACATACATGGGTTGTACCAATAGTTCATTGCATTTTCGCCCCCTGCTTATATTTTATTTTTTTATTTTTTTCTATCCCTTTATCCTACAGGAACAGTGCCAAACGAAAATTCGTGATAACATGCAACAAAATTGGAATGGCCTTCGACTCGACGAGAAGAGGTAATTTTATTCGCCAGTTTTCAATTACCGCGACATCTCACCTGTTTTTGAGATATCACGTAATTTCAAGAAGTTAAAAACAACTATAGTTTATTGATAACATATATATTTTTCTGCAATACTTCCTCAACTCAAAACATTACCGTAATATAAAAATCATAGTTCGGAAAAATTGTTCAACTTAATCCACGTATTTTGAGTACCCAAAATAAAAAAAAAGGTTAAAAACAATTATTCTATTATAGTCTACGTTTACTAAACACAAAATATTTTTTATAATGTATGATATACATAGAGAGTAAGAATGACGAATTTGAAGAAACGGGATCGATGAAGATCACCTATTCGTGACTTGTGACCGCAGACGATGGACTCACACGACATTGGACTAGATGGCTACAGCTCTTCTTCGCATGTCGGCTCCTTCTTGCACGCAAAGGGACACGGATGCTTGAATTCATTCGAATCCTCTTTTTATACGCATTGAAATGTGTATATAAGTTGAGAAAATAAGCCGATCCTGGATCAGGGCTTCGGTGCAAGATGGCGGCGCCCATGACGTCATCCCCCACCACAGTGACCTTGAAAATTACGTAACCAGTCTACGTCACGAAAGTAAAATATTACGTCATAATTTACATGACACTTAATCTTCTTGACCTTGAACGCCAGCTTTCGCTTGAGCAGATAGAGGTAATGAGGGTTTTTGTCCCCAAGGGATTCGCGACCAGAAGACCAGAACATGTTGGAGAGGTCAGGACTTTGTTCCCGGAATGATTAGTAGGCAGCAGCCCAGGTGTAAAAGGGTCACGGATCCGAGTACCAACGACATATTGTTTCAGCTTACGAACGATCAATGCACCACCTGAGGAAGCAGGCTGAAAGGCCGGGGGAAACTTGTGGCTTAAAAACCCGCACTGTGCGCTGGTGATAAATTTCGGGTAGTAGGAGATGAAATAACACAGCGACATAGCTCAAAAGAATTTTGTTTTACTGTTGTTATCCAACGCAGGTCAACAGTTTTTCACCAAACTGGGCAACCTGACAGGAAGTCAGTGTCGTGTAGAGATAGCGCACTCAAAGTATTGCAGTCCTGTACCTTTTCTGGATTGCAGCGAAGTTTGATTGGCCAGAATGAAGGTTTCGCCTTTTCCTACCCTTCCGCAATGTTACCATGTTCAAATTTGTGGGAATGTTAATTTCGTCTACTTCCTTTCGGTCGTGGCAGCTATAGACTAATGTGTGTTTTATAGTTATATTTTCATTACATCTTGGACGTTTTGGTGGCTTATCTTTTTTGACATTTTTTTTTTGGTAGGTACTTCAGATGGGAATTCCCAGAAATGTGAGGCCTGGAGAGCTGTACTTCTACTCTACTCTACACATATTTTTGGGTGTGGGATAGCCAGTCCCAAAAATATGTGCTGAAGAAATGAAAAACAGCTATTGTTTATTAATAACATATATATTTTTCTGCAATACTTCTCAACTCAAAATATAACCATAATATAAAAATCGTAGGTTGGAAGAATGGCAGACATTGGGGAAAAATGTTCAACTTATCCACGTATTTTGAGTACCCAAAATAAAAAAAAGTCTACGTTTACTAAACACAAAATATTATTTATAATATATGATATACATAGAGAGTAAGAGTGATGAATTTAAAGAAACGGGATCGATGAAGGTCACCTATTCGTGACTTGTGACCGCAGACGATGGACTCACAGGACATTGGACTACATGGCTACAGCTTTTCTTCGCATGCCGGCTCCTTCTTGCACGCAAAGGGGCACAGGTGCTTGAATTCATTCGAGTCCTCTTTTCATATACATTGAAATGTGTATAAATAATTATGTATATATTACAACATTCCTAGGACTCCGTTGATGACCAAGTAACATAAAACAAAGAACGCCAGGGAAAGTTAGGGAACACCTTGGTAGCTTTAGACTAAAGTGTGATTTATAGAAATATGTTCATTACATCTTAGATGTTTTGGTGGCTTTTCTTTTTTGGCATTTTTTTTTTTTTGGTAGGTACTTCAGATGGGAATTCCCAAAAATGTGAGGCCTCGAGAGCTGTACCTCTACTCTCTGTATGTGCTGTTTAGGAGTAAGGGATGATGATGATGATACAAATAAATGTTACAACAATTATATCATTGCTCTAACCTAAATAGTTACATTTAGGGTGTTTCTGCTATATATCCGGTAGAGTGCAGCATTAAAGGGAGGCGCTTCCACCTGCTGTTCTTCCGTAACTACTCCAAAGCATTTAATAATAATAGCAAAGCTTTATCCTCCGGACAATTTAAGTTGAACTTCTCTGGGGGGGGGGGGGGGGACTTAAAATGAAGCTCACGTTCAAGGCGTCTCCTGCCTCTCTAATTCAGAAACCCATACAGGAATTCCATTTCTCCTCACTTCCAGGACGACTCTTTCTCCAGGAGCTCCAAGAATTCCTGGAGTGCTCCGGGGCCTGAGACGGCAGTAAAAAGGACTGTAAAAGGAAGACGATGAAGTAACAAAACAGTGGATTAACGCAGGGAGGCTCCAAGACACTGACAATAAACTCTTCGCTTTACTCCTGGTGACTTCTCTCTTGAGGAATATAAACAAAGGTTTAAATTATAAACAAATCCTGAGGACAAGATAAATTTTATTTTAACATCGGTTGTGGCATAAAATACTAGTATATAATGCCATATTTGGAAAAAAAACTCACAAACATTTATTCTACATTATCTATCTATATATATATATATATATATATATATATATATAGAGAGAGAGAGAGAGAGAGAGAGGGAGAGAGGGAGAGAGAGAGAGAGAGTGAGAGAAGACTATGACTATTACCAGTATTATGTATAGAAATTATATGAAGGTTCTATTTTTGCCAGGTAGTCATAAATTTTGACCACCGCTTCAAATGTGTGTGTCTATATAGCTATATATATATATATATATATATATATATATATATATATATATATATATATATGCAAGGACACTCGTTGGTCATAATCTGCCTTTTCTCCACTATTTTATCCCTAACCTGTTGGTAACCTGTTGGTAACACATGTGTGTGTATATATATACATATATATATATATATATATATATATATATATGTATATATATACACACACATGTGTTACCAACAGGTTACCAACAGGTTAGGGATAAAATAGTGGAGAAAAGGCAGATTATGACCAACGAGTGTCCTTGCATATATATATATATATATATATATATATATATATATATATATATATATATATATGCAAGGACACTCGTTGGTCATAATCTGCCTTTTCTCCACTATTTTATCCCTAACCTGTTGGTAACCTGTTGGTAACACATGTGTGTGTATATATATACATATATATATATATATATATATATATATATATATATATATACACACATTTATATAAATATTCATATAAATGCTTCTCTAAGTGTGTATTATTTATCCTATATGCTGGCAATAATAGGACCTCCATGCTAAATAATAAGGAAAATGTATATATTTTTTGTGTGACTTGTGTGTGTATATATATATATATATATATATATATATATATATATATATATATATATATATATATATATATATAAAACATATTGGATGTGCTTTTCATCGCCTTCCTAAGGAATGTGCTCATATAATTCAGCTCCTCAGAGTATTTTTTTTTTTTTTTTCAACTTTCCAAAGAATCAGTATGAAAACAAATTATTAGAAAAATCATTCATATTATCACTAGAAACGGGTGTAACTTTATGAAATAAAAAAAAAATATTGTAGATGATAGATAACAACGTGTACCTATTCATATAATTTGTCCAGTAAATTAAGGTAATTAAATGAGAGTTTTGAATAGGGTTTCCTCCGACATGCCGCTAGACTAAGTGTTTAAAAAAAAAATTGACGTTTTCTATTACAAGCGTACAGTCGAAATAGGAGCGGAAGGGTGGTAATATAAGGCACTTTTTTCGAGTCGAACTTTTTAGTTAACATCCTTGCATTAAATTTTCGTTAATTAAAAACCATTCAATCTTTATAGGAAACGTTTTTATTTAATGCTGTAGGTAAATTATTGTTATTTTTTATTTTATTTTTTTTTTTTTTTTTTGCACTCACGCCATTAGGGTATGCTAACTAAAGGTCTTAAGCCTATACCTAAGCTTTTCTAGCTTAAATAGGCTAGATGTAGCTTGCTAGAATTTTGTGATCTAGCTCATAGGTGCTCAGAATTCACCTTGCTAACGACTAGGTCATGGAGACCATTGGCAGCCTAATTTTATATTTTTGTAAATTCCGGAGCCCAATCAACAATTTAATGGGTCATAGTATAGTACAAACTTACCATTCATCAAAATTCGTTAGTTTTACTCTTACTACTAAATTAATTGACTATTCGAGTAGAAATGAATAATAAACTAGATGAAGTTTTCAACTATGCTACCGAATAATAGTTAAATATTCAAAAGCTGGAGTTCATAGGCTCATTCAACCGCTAATTAATTGAGCGTTAAAGTGATTTTTGCTTTGCTACAGGTAATATAATTAAATTTGTCAAAGTAAATGTCAAGAGGACCATTTGAAAATTTTAGTAGAGAATTGACCTTTTCTACGCCCAACCGAATTTCGCCTTATGGCCTTAGGTCAACCAATGTGAAATAATTGGGATATTTAATCAAACTAATTACCAAATGATTTAATGTGATATAACCATTATATGAATTATTTCTCAAGGTTTTTTTTTCGGTACACCATAACTTCATTAAACCTTCATCAATTTTCATAAATGAGGCATCATTTTAAAGCTTATTTTACCATTAACCCGGAAAAGTATACAAATTACTCACATTTGAGTTGTTTTTCGAAAAATTAAAATTGAGAAGAATGTTTTTTTTGAAATCTTATCCTCAACCTATCGATCTTAAATACTACACAGGAAAAATATACAAATATATATACATACATGAGTAAATGCATTATATAAATATCATATACCTATATTATTCAAAATCTATATATATATATATATATATATATATATATATATATATATATATAACCATATGTAGATATTTATACATAAACACTCAAATATTAATCCAGCAAATAAGGTAATTTTAAAAATTAATTAATAAAAGTTATTAAAGACAAAGGTGGGGTATATTTAGAAAACGTGGGTAGAATTCTGAGACCCGTACAATCTTTCAAATATAATATTTAACTACTACTGCAAATTAGAAATTAAAGAAAAAACTGATTAAATATAACATTTTTGGTAATTAATTATACAATTTGGATGTTTCTACCCATTTAATTTTTTTCTAAATATATTTATTTCTTTATTGATGAACTACCTAAAACGAAAAATAAACTAAAATGAACCAGCATCTTGGTTAGAATTTCATTAACTTATAAAGAGAGTATGACATTTTAGTTATTGTATATTAAAAAAAAAAAATATTATAAGCGTTTCCTTGGTGTGGGATTATCTTACGCTTCTCCTAAGGGAGGTGCCTTTTTGCCATGTTGTTCTCGCTTTAACAAGCGACGGGTGCTAATACCTTCACCCTGAATTTTCACAATCCGCCCCCAGAGTGAGCTACTGCTCTACAACCCCCAGCCAGGCCTTGCCAACGTGTTCTCTATGCTTAGCGAGCATGTAGTAGCTTCTCTACTCGGTTATAGCCTAACCCCGCTCGGATGCTCAGGGTTAGCAGTCCGTGAAATTGGATAATCACTCCTAGTCCTCTAGTCCGTTATCAATGGGTTAGCAGTCGATATCGGGTCTCGGGTTCGACTCCCGAAGTGGGTCGTGTATTGTCTCAATGGCTACAGGCTTCTCCATTGTGCCCGCTCCCTATCTAGTCAGTTACTAAGAACTTTGGTCCCTTCAAAGCTGTTCGTAATGTCGATTGTTTTAATTAATGTTCTATAATAGTGATAAGGCTCTGTAGATTCTGATAAAACTAACAAGATAACAAACGAGCGAGAAAGGGTTAACCCAGGAATCTCCAATTTTTTAATAAAGAATATGTTTATATATACACCCCTTGGGACAGGTATCACTTTTACCACGAAAAAATTAAATGTAATTATCTAAGATGTGGTTGTACCTTGTGAAAGTTAATGAAATATGGTATCATTTGTGAGGGTCCCATCTACCTAACCAAAAAAAATTTTCGTGCGGTCCGTGGAACATTAAAAATGAAAAACTTTTATTTTGAGACAAGTTATTTGTTTGGATGGCTGCTTTGAAAAAAAAAATAATGATGCAAGTAAAAATTTCTCCTTGGTGGCATTCAACTATAATTTAGTTGGCCTAGACACTCCTCAAGTATGGCAATTTCCTTTGGGACCACCCTGTATAATTAAATTCGCAAATCGCCGGTATTTCCCTGGAAAAATAACATTTGGCACTATTTTAGGAGTATATTGCCGCCAGATCTTGCCTAATCTATAATTCGTTAGATATTTTATTTTAAGTGTTTATACCTACGCGCCTTCGTTGACATTTTATTAATCGCATTAGTCGTTGCTTCTGTTTATTATTTGATTATCCTCCTTAAAGCCAAACTAAGAATCAGTCCGATGTCCACTCGTACTTCGACGAAGTAACTTTAAGGACTTAAGGACTTTGACACGACGGAAAATGAACTGACTTACTTAATTTTGCGATTACAGATAGGGCGAAAAACGGTTTTCTTGAGAAACGAAGAAAATGCTGCTACGTCTTCAACCTATATGGAATGCAGAAAATAGATCTTTGGAACCATTTTTGTAAAAAAAATCAGGATTGGCTTAGCAGGGACTTAATTTTTCCAGAGGTATATTCTCAAGAATTTCCATCTTCATCCCCTCCAGGTATTCCTACTAGATCAAAATCATTTGAACATTTGTCAGAGAGACAATATTTAAAAAAAAAAAATCAAATCTGATAATCCTCGTTAGAAATAATAATAATAAAAAAAAAAATTTGAAATTTTAGAAATATTATGTATTCTTCCAGGTTAACATTCTCATTATTATACTTAATAAATCGATTTATTTTAATTTTTACGACTAGATATATTTTTGTTTATAGCTTTATTTTTTTCGTTTGTAAAAAATAATAAAGAGGCAGGATCGATGAAGTGTTGAAGAACATTTTCAATAAGTGCAACCTGTATATCGAAATGCCCTTCGTACTTTGCTAAAAAAGGTTGAGACAACAATTTGTCTACTGTCAACAGCTCAATAGAAGCCTCAGGATCGGCCCTTGACCTCGTTTGTCAAGTGCTTTTCCTGGTCAAATCCAGTGAGGCTATCTCTCAAGGAAAGTGCTCCTCCAGATAAAATTCAATATTGCAACCCAAACCGAAATGGTCGTCTTCAATAGTTTCTACTGAAGGGGGAAGATAAACTTTGAAAAAGTATAAAATTTTTTTTTCTCTCTTTCTAATCTACATTTTTTAAAAAAAATATAAAAATAATAAAATAAATGACTAATAACCAAAATTGTAATATTAAGGATCGGCGCCAACGGCCATAGCCACGTTGAATACACCGGTTCCCGTAGATCACCGAAGTTAAGCAACGTCGGGCGTGGTCAGTACCTGAATGGGTGACCGACCACGTGCTGTTGGCATTATAAAAGGGTGGCAACCTATAGATAGCCCGGCGCTAATGGCCAAGATGTAGATGCGCCGTAAAAAAAAAAAAAAAAAAAAAAAAAAAAAAATTAAGGATCGGCTTTTTGGAGATTTTTTCACTAATTAAGAATTAGTACAATATATATTATATCGAAATACTGGCATTTTGTTATATATTTTGTAAACTATTTAAATTTAATCTAAATTTAAAGTCAATCTTAGAATGAGGTTTTATGCATGCTTATCATGGAACATATTAAATCCACCGATACATATATCATACAAATATGATGTAAATTGTAACGGCCATATTGAATTTCCCTGGGGAATAATCCCGATTTGAAAGTATTTTTTAATACATATTTCCTCTATGTCTGTTTTTTTTTTCATAAGTTATTTTATATCTATAATTTTAACTTTTCGAATTTTAAAAGTTTAATTAGACCAGGTATTATATTCTATAGCAGGTTTGGTATTCCTCCATCTGTTTCACCTCTCCTGATGGTAATAGCTCAACTCCAATTTGAGGGTTCCTAGCTCAAGGGGATGTATGTAAGTATATATGTAGTAATTGTTTCGAATGATTGCCTTAGATGCGGCTGTTCGTAAATTAAAAAAAAATAAAATAAAACGAATCTATTATATCATTCTAGGGAAATTTCTTTCTTTCCAGTTTTTCCAATTTCGTATACATTTACTAGTTAATGGGAGTAAATTTTTAATTAATAGCCCATAGTTCACGACTCTTTTCGCAAACAGGACTTTTATAAAAAAAAAAAGAAGTCCGTCACGCAGGAGCTGCATAACTAAGCACTTTCCTCAGAATTTGGGTAGTGTAGACTGATTTCCAGAACAATTTGCTTAAAATATCCTACATAAATAAAATAAAAACATGAATAGTTCTCTTTTAATTTTGTAATGAGTAACTGATAAATTATTAATTTTCTTCCAGAGTTATGTTTACACATGGTACCTACTACACTACGTAATAAATACAAAAAAACCGTATTTTGATCTAACGCAGGAACCGGATACAGTCCATCTAGTGGTAGAAAGCGCTCCTTGCGGCGCCTTTGTGAACCTATGTCTGGCTGGCTTTTCTATTGAAATATATTACAAAGTAAACCCCCCTTTCCGATTGACCGATTCAGCTCATTTTTACAACACTTCTTTCTCATGAGTTACCCACGACGTATACCGCGTTTCGTTACAATACAGCAGAAATTACGACCAGTATGAGTATATTAGTAATTTGGGTCCGGAGTAAACCCCCCCTCCTAATGAACCGATTTAGTTTACTTTTACAACACATATTTAACTGTAGATTACCACTACGAATACCGAGTTTCGTCGAAATATACCAAAAATCACGGTTGGTAGTGGCGAATTGGTATTGTGGGTCCGGAGTAAACCCCCCCCCCCCTTCTAATGAACCGATTTAGTTCATTTTTATATCTCACTTTTCTCTCTATATTACCACTACGAATGCCAAGTTTCGTTGAAATATAACAAATATTACGGTTGACATAGTCAAATTAGTGTTTTGGGTTCGGGGTAACCCCCCCCCCCCCCCCCCCTTCCGGTGGAGCGACTTTTGTGGTTAACGAACTCGTTCAATCGTTTGCTAATTGAATGCTATATACCAAGTTTCGTGACGAAAAAACAAAAACTCTGGCCGCTATCGTGTTAACAGACACATATATAGATATATATATATATGCATATATATATATATATATATATATATATATATATATATATATATATATATATATATATATATATATATAGATATAGATATATATAAATTTTAACGGGGGTCATTTTCGGTGTCTACTAGGTAGGATCGATAAAGATTTGAAGAAATTTTTCGAAAATTCCGTCATGAGTCCAACCTCAATAGCTACTTTCCTTCGGAGGAAAGTGCTAAAAAAAAAAAAAAAAAAAAAAAAAAAAAAAAAAAAAAAAAAAAAATGCCAACCAAATAACGTTAATCCTGTTTCCAAGCAAATGTCTTCACGTTTTAGAACGGCCAGAGCTGTCTAGTAAACCGCTGAAATATATTTACTACGTATGAGACCCTTGGCATTACAGTTTTAAAATAGAAAGAGAAATGCTTGACGTCAAACGCTATCTAAGTGCTGACCCCCTTGTGGACTACAAAGGAGCAGCCCTGAAACTGTTATGATAAAGCGTTTTAACAAGGTCTGCCAACATAAATGGCCAAGTCAGACTATTCGCAAATGAGTGAGGCCCTGATACGCCCCTGACCGAATAGGTAATTGTTCGTAGGGTGTTAATTGCGCCTCTTAATTGGATTCAATTAAAATCAACCCATCCACGTTTCATTTCCCTGCAATTGAAGCTGTACGCACTCCGTTTGCATTTTACGTAACTAAATTGTTAATAGCATCTTTGATCTAAAGTTTATGTAATAATTCTTTTAAAAGGTAAATATATTAAACCTCGAATTTATGTATCCAACTAAATACTTAAAAAATATAGGAATAACTGATAGTTCTTCATAAAAAATCATAAAATAAAATTTAGTAGTTAATTCCACCTGCATCTACTTGAGTTTTTTTTTTTTTTTTTTTTTTTTTTTAATTTTAGGAGCCGTTTAAAAAAAGTCCTAACCAATAGATAGGCCGGGGCAAATGTCCAAAAAGAAGTAATCAAAATGAGTACGTCATCGGATCCTAATTTAAAATTTACATTATTAAAGTTTTCAAAGAAGAAGATGGATTGGTATCTTAAGCAAAACGCATTAAGAAGCAACTTATTACTGGTGGGGAGTATTAGTCAATAATTGTACAACTATTTTAGCCTAGTAAATATTAAAGGAATGCTTTAGCATCAATAAATGATCCCATTTAAAAAACTTCCGTTCTCGTTAAACTTCTATAGTTTAATCCTGCGAGAGCGGGACCAATAAAAGGAGAACAAAGTTTTTAATAAGTTTTGGGGGGGGGGGGGTTGAGGTTTCAAAAACCGGAGGAAAACCTCCGAGAACTTTTTTTTTTATGGTTTGACTCGCGCTGTTGTTCGTCAGAAATGCCAAACAGTTTGTGGCAACGTTTACTTTGACCCAGATTTAGCCGGGCCGTTAAAAATGAAGTGAGCACATTATGAAAAACTCCTGGAGATCCTCTCGCCGGAAACTCTTGCATATGTATTTAGCTCACGCACATGTGGGGGTAAACTTTTTTTATGGGCACCATCTAGGAAAACTTTTTATAAAAATGATCCCGAAACTATTTACCAATAAACTGAGTTTAGGAATGAATTAGTAATATTTAGCTATTCTACTCTTAAACTTCCAGTAGATGCTAATACAATTTCGAGTAATAGCTGTAGAAGTATGGGGGAGAAGAATAAAAAGTCCGACTCGCAGGAACTGCATCATCTTAGCGCGGTCCCGTTCTTATCTCTAGACTCATTTAAAATGATTAAAATAGAAGCTGTTATTATTTTGGGTCCACATTTCTAGAAAGCATGAAGATTAGATAGTTAGCCATCGAGGTGATAAGTAAAGATGGAATGGTTGGGATTCGGCTAAAGAAACCTCAATTCGATTTTTGTTAAAAATCTATATTTAGGATGTTTCAGCTACTCATTGGTAGCCTTCGTCAGCATTGAAAGTGCCGGGAGGCAGAGGAGGACCAAAGTTGACAGTTCCATCTTTACTTTCAAGAAAGGTCTTATTTACGATCTTACCTGGATAGGCCAACCCGGCCTAGGAAGAACTCCGCTAGGCAGTTGAAAAGCTACATCTTGGAAATCCATATCTCTAAGATTAAATTGTTTTTCTTATTTTTCTTAACCTGATTTATTATCAAATACATTATCCAACTATAAGCAGTTAAAAAATAACAAGGAATAAAAACAGACAAAAAGAACAGTTCGAATAAGCGAAATCAATTACTTTAAAGTTTTAAGCACTTATTTCTCCGATTGACATCGTCTAATCAAAACTTTCATCAGAACCTTTTTTGTAGAGCATTTAGTAAGCTTTCGAATGGTAACCTTTCGCTTCCCAAGATTATCAACCGTTTTCGAGATATTAATGAAAGTATGCGAAGTTCCCAAAACTTTTCATTATTTCTAGCAACAGAAAATTGGTCTCATTTTACCTATCCTGTTTTACACACAAGTACATTTTCCTAACATAAGAAATTACAAAAATAAAAAGCAATAAAAAATAAGAGCTAAACAGACGTATTTGAAGTTTTAAGCACTTATTTCTTCGATCGACATCACCTAATCAAAAATTGTTTCAGAATCTTTTTTGTAGAGAATTTAGAAAGCTTTCAAATAGTTTCTATCCACTTATCAAAATTTCCCAACCTTTTTCGAGATATTAAGGAAGGTATACAAAGTTACCAAAACTTTTTATGTCTGTTAATAAAATATTTTATTCTAACCCTTCCTTAACTCCAAACGTAACAAAAATTTCAATATATTAGTTTTAATGAAAGTAGAACATGTAGACAATGTTTCAACTGAATCCCATGATTCTAAGTACCCGAACCAAGAACGGTATTCAAAAACTATTTTTCAAATTTGCTCGAAAACGGTTAACGCTATCGCCTTGAAAATGGTTTCATTCGTTTTCCTAGCCCAAGAAGCCTATAAAACGAGTGCTTACAAGCTTATGAACTCAAAAACGTAAGCGTTACGATTTTTTTGCGCGAATTTTTCCCCAAACGCCATCTTCCAGTGGACGGATTTTGCTGGTTAACGAACTTGGCCTTTCAAATTGGACGACGGATTTTTGTACCAAATTTCATCAAAATCGGACCATTCGTCTTCTACCTAGAGAGCGAACAGACAAATATATATATATATACAAATTTGAACCACCATCATTTTCGGTCTCTAGGGGTTCTGAAACGCAAAATTTTCTAGTCGGCACTTCTGAATTGCGTCATGAGATCAACCTTATAAGCGGGGTTCCTCCCTATGGGGGAGGGAGGAACCGCGCTAATATAAATATATACATATATATATATATATATATATATATATATATATATATATATATATATACAAATTTTAACCACTATCATTTTCGGTCTCTAGGGGTTCTGAAACGCAAAATTTTCTAGTCGGCACTTCCGGATTGCGTCATGAGATCAACCTTATAAGCGGGGTTCCTCCCAATGGGGGAGAGAGGAATCGCGCTAAAAGCATAAATTTCAATTTTTATTATTTCTACCCGCAATTAAAATATTAAATGTATAGAACCCATAGATCATGAAATAAAGGTGGTTCAAATTCTATATATATATATATATATATATATATATATATATATATATATATATATACCTATTTGATTTTTGGCGGGCATGCATAGTTTTTTTTTTTTTTTTTTTTTTTTTTTTTCAACAAAGATCTAACTTCAATTTCATGTTTTGCTTATTTCTTTCCTAAGTTTAAACTCACGTAGTCTAAGCAAAAAAAAAAAAAAAAAAAAAAAATGGTACCTGAGGGCCAAATTAAGGAAATACATGCCTGTTTCATGAAGATTCCGAAATGGTATAACAAGCTGTATTCCCAGCATTTAATACCAAATAAATTCCTATTAAAATGAGTCAAATACTATTTTAATGTAAACCTATTTTTTTTTATTAAGGTGCTTCGACTGTTAGAGTCATTAGCACCACCGTTTTTTACATTTTCTAGCAACAATGTTCTTCTTATTCCATTGAATTTTGGGAAATGACCCCTTTGTCAGGTAGATAGTAATAATTCTTGGAATAGATGGATACTTGCATTAGAGAAAAGAGCTCTTTTTTTTTTTTTTTTTTTTTTTTTTTTTTTTTTTTTTTTTTTTTTTTTTAATTAGAACAGTGCTAAAATTTACTTCAGTACTTGGAATTAATTTAAAATTTTGATTTCATAACTTCGGGATTTAATAATGAAAGAAAACGAGAGAAAATACACTTTTAAAATATTGCTTTATTAAATTAAATTTTAGAAAATGTGTTCAAAGTAGCCACCATGACCTCTAATGCATGCTCTGCGTCTTCTAATTATCGCTAGTTCAAGTAATCCGTCGAATCCAAAAATTATTATTCTCTACCTAAATTTGAACTACCGTTATATTCGTGATCTAAGGGGGACATTAAATTTGCTAGTCGGCATATTCGTATTGCGTCATGTGGTCAACTTCATAAGCGGGTTTTCTCTCTATGGTAAAAAAAAAAAAAAAATAACAAAATGAATATATACATTTTTTATGTGTGTTTTTCTTTCTTTTATAAGGACATCTGAATCTGGTTCTTATATAAATGCAATAATGATTTTTTCAGAAGCAAGATTCTGACAAAAGCAATTTTAGAAACACAACTCTGTCTCAAGCAGACAATACAGAAAACACTCACCATCCTAACATTAAACTAACACACAATTTAACAATACTCTTAGGGTGGAGATGACCAAGCAGTTACTACTAACCCAACCCAACCCCTCCCTATCGTGGAGAGAGGAACTGCGCTGAAAGAACTATTATTTTCTTTTATTTTACGTTTCATCAAATTCCTTTCTTTACTACGCTATTTACATTTGCGACATCATGGTTAGTGAGAGCGATTCCCAGGAAGCGAACCATGTAGAGCCACTTTAATAAATTTACGATTGTGTTAATTTCTTCTACCAAGACAAGAAAAACTGTTGAAATTTGGGTCATCATTTTTTTTTTTTTTTAGTACGAAATACATTCAGCATAGGGAATAGAGTAAATCGTGTATCACCAAATCTTTCGTGAAGTTATTTTGTCTTTAATCACCAAAACCAAACGTCTCGTAATTTCTTCACAAAAGAGAAACAAGGACTCTCCAAGAAAATTACAGCAGTCAAGTTGTTTTTTTTTCTTTATTTCTACCATAGAGAAGAAGAAGGGAAGCAGAAAGAAAAACGAGCATAAAAGCAAAGGGTGGGGACTGCCGGGACTCATTAAAAAAATATGGCTCGTGAATTGTAGTTGAAGAAGCAAGAAGAAAAGAGAAGAAGAAGAAAAAAAAAAACCTTCCCTTAGCAAGGTAGAAGATAGTACAAAGAGATAGGCTAATAGTGATCTCTGTGCAAAGCCTTTGTACGTCTGCTTGTATTCTCTTTGTAAAGGTTCTGTAATGTCCTGGAAGGCTTCTAATAGAAGGAACAGGAACACGCTAAATTACCTTCTCCACATTCCTAATTCTCTAAGTGTTTCTTGAAATTTTTATTCGCCTGTAAAGTGCTGTATAAAAAGGTCGATATAAGACCTTCAGAAGGAATGCGGAAAAGTAAAATGTAAAAAAAAAAAAAAAAAATGTGTGTATGAATAAATTGAGGAAGTGCATTAGCAAACAGAAAAACTGCATTACCTTAACGAGTAAGCACATGCTGTAAAGTCACTTACTGAAAGAAGACTACGATACCACATAGCAACCTTACATAATTAACACGAATTAAAATGGAACAAACTCATATTATTTATATAAGCTTATATATATATATATATATATATATATATATATATATATATATATATATATATATATATCTGAGAGTGAACAGAAAAATATATAGCTATACAGGGTTTGGGAACATTGAGATGTCATAACTTAAAGGGTTTATTCTGCATCTCATTAGTAGTTTAGGGACGCAGAAATGAGTGTCCTATCTCATCATGTAGCAGAGCTATTCAAACTTTTGTCTATTTTCACAACTATTGGGTTTTCTTATGAAAAACTGTCTTTTCCGGATTTCTGGTGTATGTATCGTAAATGATGACCACATTCTTAGAATCCACATTAAATTTCCAATAGGAAACACCAGTTATTGAAATGGCGTGTAAATTAGGAGCTACACTAAGAGCCATGTAGGTGTGAACTATTGTTATTAGGGTTTTTTCAACGCATTCAATATTTTCTTAATCAGCTATTTGTAGACTTAGCGGTTTGCCTCCGACTCAAAAGTTGCCTTATTTAATAAGCTTTAAAATGGTACCCTGTTGTTTTAAAAACAAAAATTATTTAAGCCTATTTTTTTCTGATTTCTATGTCAAAACCAATACATTTGCTTTAGTGTGAAGAAGCCATTACAAACACATTATTTTATTTCAGGCGAATATGGTGATGTCCCATCCTTCCAACATTAGGTACACACACTTTTTGCTCTGATTAAGGATTAGGGGACACCTTCACAAGAGTGAAAGATGACAGAAGAACATTTTAGAAATAATCACAATTATTGTTAGCATAATAAATACAGACGTTATATTTTTATTCACGCAAAGCAAATGTATTGGTTTTGACTTAGAAATCAGAAGAAAATAGACTTAAATAATTTTTGTTTTTAAAACAAAAGGGTACCACTTTAAAGCTCATTAAATAAGGCAACTTTTGAGGTGGAGGCAAACCGCTAAGTCTACAAATAGCTGATTAAGGAAATGTTGAATGAGTCAAGAAAACACTAATGACATTAGTTCACATCTATATTGCTCTTAGTGTAGCTCCTAATTTATTGGAAATTTAATGTAGATTCTAAAAATTTGGTCATGATTTACGATACATATACCAGAAATCCGGAAAACACAGCTTTTCATAAGAAAACCCAACAGTTTTGAAAATAGACAAAAGTTTGAATAGCTCTGATAGATGTTGAGATAGGACGCTCATTTCTGCATCCCTGAACTACAAATGAGGTGCAGAATAAACCCTTAAAGTTATGACATCTCAATGTGGGACACCCTGTATTATCGTCTGTTCGCACACTTTGGGCATAGTTGGACCCTAAGGTGTCAATTAAATGAAAATATTCTAGCAGTAAATGTTTGTACCAATTTCAGCACACTGTACCAATATGACCCCATTTTACGGTACTGGCCAATAAAGCTTATAAATCAACCCATATTAGAACATAAATTAAAATAACATAGCTTCTTTAGTCCACTCAGATAAACGAAAATGTTCAAGTGCGTTTGTCTGAACTTCTCCGTTCACACTCCTGGGCAATGATAGCCAGTACATCAACACTATAATGACTTACCTCAAGAATACAGGACTATACAACCTTATTTGATGAACGTCTCAAATGTTGACTTACAAGATATTATATTTCCATCGATACTAAGCACTATTAATAGGTGAACCCTACGTCTAAAACATTACATAACCACACACACTTGCAACACAAATAAACATGCAGATTTCCTAGAATAGCTAAGTTCAGAGGATACTGTTCTTTGTGTTATCGCCATTGAAACGAGTCACAAGAAATAAATAAATAATGATCTACTTTACGTGAAAGACTATAAAAACTGATAATGTCTCGTTCAGGAGCAATGAAGGCTTTACGAGGTCCATCAAGGGAGATACTGTTTAATGCTTAACAATACTAAGCAAAAGCTAAGACTGAAAACAATTTAAACTTGAGCCTATTCAAATAGATAGTGCTGATGAAAGGAACAGGGCGTGGCCTATATTTGGGGGAAACATTTCCTATGTTATAACCTCACCCCTTGGATTTTTTCACTCGTTCACACCTTAGTTATGTATGACACCTGAATTGCATATATATATATATATATATATATATATATATATATATCACGTGTCTTTCTGTTTGTCTGTTTATCTCTTTGGATGTTTGTTCCTACAAATCAACACCTTTTGACCAAATTTGGCACACAGGTAGGTCTTGACCCGGGAAGCCTTGTAGGCTAGGTCAAAAAAGTCTACCTGTATGTCTGTATGTTTGTTCCTTATAGAAATCCACACTGCTTGACCGATTTTGATCAATCTTGGCACAGGGGTAGGTGTTGATACGGGGAGAGTCATAGGCTAAGTCAGGAATGTCTACCACCTGTCTGTCTGTATGTTTGTCCCTTATACGAATCCACACCAATTGACTGTATTTGACTACACTTGGCACACATGTAGGTCTTGATCCGGGGAGTGTAATAGGCTAGGTTAAAATCGCCTAGGACTAACAGTTCCGAGGTCACGAGGTCCGAGGTCGGGTTCGAAACTTTGAACCCGAACAGTTATAGATTTGTGTTATTAGATTTTTTTAGAACATTAGCGCCGACATCCAGAGTACAGCGAGGACCATCTCCTACTTGTAAATCTAAGGCGCCAATCACTAGACCACCGGAGACCCCATTAAATTGACAGGAGGTAGGAGAACGCGAGGGCATCTGGCGAAGGTATAGCTCGCCCCGGCTCCCGGGGCGTGGGCAGTGAAGGCGTTAATATTACTTATTTGGTTTCTAATTTACTTGGGCTTTTCTAGATGCAGAAAGTAGGTGTAGCATCGCACACTAGGTAACAGCTAGTAGTTAAATAAAATAATCTGAATTTATGGAACAGTGGAATCAATTTCTGTTTTTTTAGTAACGTTTCTTCAAAACCACGTGATCCAATTGAATGGTATTGGTATTCAATCGAGGCAGAATTTCATGATCTAAAAGTTTGTTTATAAGATACTCTTTGATTAAATGCTTTGTTTCAGAGGAATGTTTGAAAAAACCGTAAAATTCCCAAACTTTTCGGGTTTTTTTCACACATCATGGCTCCATCTCATCTCGAAATTGGCACAAACATCATGGTATTGATATTTGTTGTCTATTTAAATACGTAATATCGTTTACAGACTTTCGCAAATTTCGTTTTTCAGCAACACTGCTTTCGTTGCTAATTTGACAGGGCTAAGAGTCAATCACTGAAATTTTCGAAACTCTTATTAAATAAATAACTAAAACATTTCTGAATGAATTTGAAGTTACTATTTCAATGTATTAAATTTCAATTATTTTTATGGTTGTTTTTGTTGAAACGGGACCTACTTGTGTATTTTCGAACTACGGGAGAAAATGTAAATTGACTAAAATCTCATACAACTAATAAAACAATATTGCCCAAGGAAGTAGATAATTCAATAAATTGAAAATAGAATTTGTTTTCAAACTATGGTATAATAACACATTTTGAATTAAGGGTATATTGAGTGCTTTAGAGAAATTCTAGTAGATAAACCACTAACTAACTTCTATTAAATTAGAAGTCTTACAATTAATTATAGTACGAAGATAATTACTTCTAAATGAAGTTGAAGACTTTTCGTGAAGAGAGTTGAACTTCACGGACTTAGTAAAAGTAAGTTATATGGTTTAAGTATCGACTTAGTTTCCGGCAGAACGCGGCTTAAGTTTCCAACCCAATTGAGGAAGGATAGGTCATTTTCTGACGTTTCAGAACGTCAGAAGTTTATATTAAATGTGAACATGATTATGCTCTTGTAATATTTACATCATAATATGATGGGTTGAGAAGCCAAGGGATACAAGTGACGTTATGGTCATTTTGAGATATTACTGTTTAAAGTTAAATCGTGTTTGTAAATTCCCTGATAAGTGTTAGTCCGTATGATGTTTAAATTATGTTTCTACAATGCATCAATTGAAATTTCAGTTATATAGTTTAAGAAAAAAACTAATCGTTCATGTATATTACCAATTTATAAGACAGCCACACACAAAAATAAATAATAAATGTCCGGACCCAGAGACCAGACCATGTTTAGTATATGTTTCTGGGGTCGCTGAATCCGAATCCGAGATCAGAAAAAGCCCTGCGCTTTTTGTTTAAGCCCCACCCCTCAAAACTCATAATTTAGGATATTGTACACTATAAAATTGGTATTCAAGTTGTTAACCAAAATAAACGACTATTTCCTGGTTACTGCCTTTTATTGCATAAAAATACTAATGTTTCGAGACTTCAGCGAACTTAATTGGTCAATTTGGAGCGATGTTTCAGTCCTTTAAATATAAGACTTTTCTTAAAAATTCGCGTTTTTGCTTATATTTTTGTATATTATAAATTTTCTAAGGCAAACAATCTTTGGGTTTTTACACAAAAATTGACATAAGACCTTCCCAAGTAATTCTTGAACTGATGCAATCGTCTAAATCCCAAAATGCAGCCCTTAAAAAATCTCCCCATATTTTATTGGAGCAATGTATCAAAGTAAATTAAATAAACGACCTAAAATAAATTAATTAAGCTTTCATATTCGAACTACATTTTTATAAATTTGCCTTCATGTTAATTACAGTGTCCTATCGAAAGTTTTCGAGATATTGTGTCTGAAAGATCCACTTTAGAACACGGGACAAATTTCACTTGTATCCCTTGTGCACCAAACAAATCTGCTCATTTTTAAATTAGTTGATTTTGTTTCCGCTATTTCTCAGCAAATACCAGACATTTACTTATATCCCTTTGCCACCAACATTTCGTATGTATTAACTATCCAGAACTGCACTTAACTCGATTTTTTTAAAAATGTCACTTGTATCCCTTGTGCACCAAACAAATCTGCTCATTTTTAAATTAGTTGATTTTGTTTCCTCTATTTCTCAGCAAATACCAGACATTTACTTATATCCCTTTGCCACCAACATTTCGTATGTATTAACTATCCAGAACTGCACTTAACTCGATTTTTTTAAAAATTTCACTTGTATCCCTTGTGCACCAAACAAATCTGCTCATTTTTAAATTAGTTGATTTTGTTTCCTCTATTTCTCAGCAAATACCAGACATTTACTTATATCCCTTTGCCACCAACATTTCGTATGTATTAACTATCCAGAACTGCACTTAACTCGATTTTTTTTAAAAATGTCACTTTTACCCCTTGGCTTCTCAACCCGTCATGTGATCATTCAAATTGTTTATGGATGATTTACAAGAGGGAAGAGTCCTAGTTTATATTTTCTATAAACTTCGAAAACATTTTTTTTTTTAATTTTTTTTTTTTTTTGTTATTTTATAATATCCTAAGAAAACCCTTGAAACTTAAAATCCCCCTTTCCCCATTAAAAACAAGAAAATTATGATTTATCATTAAAAAAGTAATTGAATATATACCAATCATTAATTGAATCACTCGTCACCCGTGCCACCTCGCTATGGAATTACTTGCCTCTGTTTGTTCGCCATTCTACCAACCTAGAAACCTTTAAATCCCGACTCTTCCACCACCTTCTATCCCTCCAAGTTTTACCCAACCCCTAGTTTATATTGAAGCTGTACATTATATAATGGTAGTATTTATAAGTTTACATTAAATTCATTATTATTTTGTAATTTCAAAATTATTCCTATGGGACTTGTGTCCCGGAATAAGAATAAAACTTTTCATTTCTTTTCATTTGGACGCATACCATACATTCCAATTTTAATTTTATCTATTTTTGTCATTGTATTGTAATTTGACTCCCTTAACCCCCTTAAGACAGAATGTAAAAGTATGTTAAATATAATTATTTCGTAAACAATACCTTCATAAATATCCCCATTCATGCAGTATGAAAGATTTTAACTGTTAGGTCGATGGTAGAACGACAAATTATTTTATAATTAATCTTTTTTACAGGAAGTGCGTATATGAGATCTAAGTACATTAAATAAAGAAGTTCTGACGGAATGTAAAGTATGAACAAATAATAATAAAAACAGATTTAATTAGTTATTTTTTATTAATAATATTAATG
Source organism: Gonocerus acuteangulatus (assembly GCA_946811695.1). Classification (NCBI taxonomy): domain Eukaryota; kingdom Metazoa; phylum Arthropoda; class Insecta; order Hemiptera; family Coreidae; genus Gonocerus; species Gonocerus acuteangulatus. Next base: position 25,580,027 of record OX328130.1, read on the forward strand.
TGTTTTTTTTTAAAGTGATTTCAGAATTCAGTGCTCTAGGTCAATAAAGTAAAAGGTACTAAGTAAATCACACAAAACATTGTTTAGTTTTTTTTAAGCTTTTAATTCTATTTTAATGTCACAATTGATTGATCATTAAAGTATGAAAAGTTACTAATTGTAAGAATTTTTAGACCTATTTTTTGAAATAAAATAAACTGATATTCGACTTGGCCCTGCAGAAGGAAGGTCTGTTGAGCTGAGTTGAGGCTGAAATTAAATGTCCTTATTGAATTTGCTCCTGAAGAGGCGTCTAGTAGCGCGAAACACGTAGAGCACAAAATAAAACGAAATTAAAGTTTTTATAATAAATCAGGACCTTGGAAGAGTAAGGGCGAATCACGAATTCCGGATGTTGGGAAATCGAAGTCAAAGTGAAAAGTATGCAATTGAAATTCAATGTTTTAATTATAATTTATACAAGTGATTTATGGTGAACAAAATGCTAGGAGAGACGTTTAAGACCCGGGATTCTCCCTCGAAATAGGACAATGAAGTTTTCATGATGATGTTGCTAGTCACTTTAGTTCGAAACGGCGACAGAACTAAAGGCGAACCAGAGAAACAAGGTGAAGCGTCATGTTACCTACATCTTTCTGAATCAGAAAATAAAAGTCGATTTTTCCGATTCGCCCTTACTCTTCCAAGGTCCTGATATGACCTTCCACAAGAATTATGTTGTTTGGCCGCCTAAACGGTCATGATTGCAGAATCTATATAAATATGTACGTCATGAAACTAATGAAGAATCTGTTTCCCTCCTAAGCACGAATGCCAGATCCGACGCAAAGACAGTGTAAGAGATACAAAGACAAGGTATAGTTTGGATTCGGCTAGGAGAAAAACGTCAGACTTTCAGGAAGAAATCTGTATTTGGACGTTTTGGCTGCACATTGGCAGCCTTCTTCAGCTAAAAAATACAACTTATAAGTAAAAAAATAAATATACAACTTGTAAGTAAAAAACAGGCGGAAATGAGCGTAGTATATACATCAAGACAATAAATTTTAACCGATCTTATTTTTAAACAATGAAAATACTGTAGTTGGAAAGTAAACAGCATGTAGAAAGTAGTAAGTAAACAGTACAAAAAACTAATCAGTACAAAAAGGGGAACATTTTTCATATAGTGAGAAAAAACAATCTATTCTATAAGTGAATACAATTTATAATAATTAATATATAGATACGTACCACTAGAGAATGCCTAGGGGGGAGGGAGGAAGACCTCAAGGACAACTTAGGTAACCATGGTTTAATGTATGAGGGACAGCAACTACACAGGGGGTTTTATAGTTTTGACTGGGGGAGGGGTGAGGAAGCGGTAAGTCGGTGAAGATGAAAGAAGTGCAATTGCTAGGTTGTAAAAGCGGGTTGTAAAGCTGTTAAGAGTTTTGGGACACACAAGTAGAAAAATTGTCTGGAGCCTGGGAACAAAGATAAAAAGTCCGACTCGCAGGAACTGCATCATCTTAGCGCGGTTCCTTTCTTATCCCTAGTCTAATTTGGAAAGATTAAAATATTTATTTATAAGGCTTCGCAACTTTGGCGAATCGCCTTAAGATTAAAATAGAAGCAGTTATTATTTTGGTTCCACCAGTCTTGAAAGTTCTTGATTTACGATCTTACCTGGAAGGGTCGGTCAACACTTGAAAGGGTCCCGCTAGTTACAAGGTCTTGGAATCTAGGAAATCTATATTTCTAACAATAAATTGTTTTGTTATTTTACTTACCTCGTTTTATTGTAAAATACATTAACCAACTATAAGCAATTAAGAAATAACAAGGAATAAAAACAGACAAAAAAACCGTTCGAATAAACGAAATGAATTACTTTAATGGTTTAAGCACTTATTTCTCCGATTGACATTGCCTAATTAAAACTTTCGTCAGAACATTTTTTGTAGAGCATTTAGTAAGCTTTTGAATGGTAACCTTTCGCTTCCCAAGATTTTCAACCGTTTTCGAGATATTAAGAAATTATACGAAGTTCCCAAACTTTTCATTATTTCTAGCAATAGAAAATTGGTCTCATTTTACCTATCCTGTTTTACACACAAATACATTTTCTTAACATAATAAATTACAAAAATAAAAATCAATAAAAAACTAAGGGAAAGAGACAAAAATTACAAAAAGAACGACAAACACCCGTTCATAAGAACTAAACAGACGTATTTGAAGTTTTAAGCACTTATTTCTTCGACTGACATCACCTAATCAAAACTTGTTTCAGAATCTTTTCTGTAGAGAATTTAGAAAGCTTTCAAATAGTTTCTATCCACTTATTTACTACTTATTTCCCAACCGTGTTCGAGATATTAATGAAAATATACGAAGTTCCCAAAACTTTTCATGTCTGTTCATAAAATATTTTATTCTAACCCTTCCTTAACTCCAAACGTAACATAACTTTCAACATATTAGTTTTAATGAAAGTAGAACATGCAGATAATGTTTCAACTGAATCCCGTGATTCTAAGTACCCAAACCAAAAACGGTATTAAAAATTATTTTTCCAATTTTCTCGAAAACGGTTAAAGCTATCGCCTTGAAAATGGTTTCATTCGTTTTCCTAGCCCAAGAAGCCTATAAAAAGAGTACTTACAAGCTTATGAACTCAAAAACGTAAGCGTTACGATTTTTTCTGCGCGAATTTTGCCCCAACCGCCATCTTCCAGTGGGCGGATTTTGTTGGTTAACGAACTTGACCTTTCAAATTGGACGACGGATTTTTGTACCGAATTTCATCAAAATCGGACCATCAGGGAAGCCAGAAATGAGCGAACAGACAAATATATATATATATATATATATATATATATATATATATATATATAAATAAATATATACATATATATATATATATATATATATATATATATATATATACAAATTTGAACCACCGTTATTTTCGGTCTCTAGGTGTTCTGAAACGCGAAATTTTCTTGTCGGCACGTCCGGATTGTTTCATTGTATCAACCTTATAAGCGGGGTTCCTCCCTATGGGGGAGGGAGGAACCGCGCTAAAAGGAGTTCAGGACAATTTATGGAAGACGGCGGAGTATGCAGGGGAGATGTTTTGTAATTAATGTTATTGGGGTTTAAGTTAATGTGGACGCATTCGGAAATCTGTCGTTTTTTGGTGTTTCGTTCTGTGGAAAGTATTTTAGTGTCGTCAAAGTTGAAAGTGTGTTTTTTTGTTATGGCGTGTTTTGCGAGGGCGGATTTGTGGATTTCTTTGTTTTTTATTGTCCGTTTGTGTTGTGTTATGGGGGAGTGTAAGAGGTTCGTGTCATAAGTGTTATGACAGCGTAAGAGGTTCGTAAGTTAAAATCCTTCACCTAAATAATAAGCCCGCTTAACACACAACTTGAACCTACGATTATAATCGTAGGTCGACAAATAATTATTTGTCGAGCCTTACGATTAGTCGGCACTGAAGCAAAAGTGGTTTTTGTATGGTAAATGTGCCAAATATTTTTTTTTTCCTAGTTTATATATCGACTTTTGAGTCGTTTACTGAGGAAACATTAAAATGGTCGCACTTCATAATTTAGGTGGTAGTGAGACCTTAAGATCTCCTTTGTAAGAGTTAAAATTTAGATAAGAATGCATTCGAAATATACTTTAATTCAATGTAAGAATAAATAAATAATTTATTACAATGTAATAAAGGGTTTAGTAAGAAGGGTTTAGGACACTCTTGAGCAATCAGTAGAAGAATGACTCTAGGAAAAATCAACCCCAGAAAGCTTGCGTGCGGAGTCTAATTTGCCAAGGAGTAAGTGATTCAGGAGGCTGGCATTAGCCTGGTTATAAATGGAGAGAGCCTAAATACACTCTCTTAAAGCAGCAAGGAATACTTAAATACAACCAACTAACTATGCAGGATTCCACTAAGGAATTCCTAATAATACTCCACATTAATTAGATTAATTAGGCTTTTCGGTGGATAAAATTAGATTTAGAGCTTGTTTTAGGGATTTCTTGATTCATTTATTTGGTTTAAGAGCCCGCAACTGGGCGATTTGCCATATATTAACATGGAGGGAACGAAAAAAAAAAATAAAAGATCTAAGACATCAAAAAATAAAACATTAAAATAAACAATTAAACAACTAATTTTATACTGAAGAAAAAAAATGACAGAAAAAAATATGAAGAAGAAAATGATCAAACATTTAAGGCCAACTATAAAACTAAAAACAGTATTAATACATTTTATTACTTATTTGTAATAAAAGAAAAATGCTGTCTTTATAACAACATTGTATTTTTTTCTACAAAGAACATTTTGTTTTTGTTTTAATAAAATTTAAGTAGAATTTTTTTAGAAAAGTCATATACTTAAAGGACTGTCTCTTCGCTCCAAATGGACCAATTGAGTTCGTTAAGGTCTCAAAAAATTAGCATTTTTTTAGCACTAATAGGCAGTAAACAGGAAATAATCGTTTATTTAGGTTAACAGCTTGAATAAAAACATTATATATATATATCCTAAATTATAAGTTTTGGGGGGTGGGGCTTAAACAATAAGTGCAGGGGTTTTCTGACCCTGGATTAGGATTCAGCGACCCCAAAAACTTATAGTAAACATGGTCTGGGCCCGGGCTTGTTTTGTGGTGTGGCTGTGTTATTGTTATATGTTTCTATAACAATGATACCAAGTGGTACTAAGGTTAAGAACGGCAATTTCACATTTCAGAGGAATTCGCTTCGTTTAAATAGCTACTTTCAATAAAATACTTATAACGCAATAAATACCTTAGCAGAAGACACTTATTTTACATTAAAGTACGGCCACAAGTTGAAAATGAATTATTTGAGGGATTGTAGGAGTTTTGAAGGGTCCTAAGAGAAGTCCATGGATTATATTGGAGGATACAGAGCTGACATTGGGATTAGGATGTCCAGCAAGAGGATTAGAGAATTTAAGGGTTCAGAATTTAACGAGAGACCTTAAAACGGGAATATTCGTGGGCGTGTGGGTGGGAACGTTTAATAATTTCTCCAGCTCAAAGAAGGAAAACGAGTTTTATTATTATTATGCCATTCTGTTTGACTCATTTTCAATTATTCATTAAAACAAATAATAGAATGGGTTACATCCATAAAAAATGTGCTTTCCTAAAATGATCGTCGATATACATATATATATATATATATATATATATATATATATATATATATATATATATATATATATATATATATAGATAGATAAAAAGCTGTATTTAAGTTTTAACTTTTTACAGGGAGGCCACTTAATGTGCTTAAAATAATATAACTTAACATAAAAATTATAAAATATAATACTAGTTTTATAATAATGAAAAATTTATACCTAAATAAAAAGAAAAGAAGCAGAGAAAAACAAATATATACATATATATAATAATAATAATAAATAAATAATAATAATAAATAAATAATAATAATAAGTCACACAAATTAAAATTAAAATAATTCAGTTTTGCACATTCAGTCCTACATTAAAGAAACAGCCACAAAAAATTAATCGAATCTAATAAAAGCACGGATTCTGAATTCTAATTGAAATATTTTCTACAGCTTGGAAATTAATCCCAACTAAGATGTTTAAATTTTGGTTATATTTGGAGTTAAGGAAGCGGGGCGAAATTCGCGCAAAAAAAATCGTAACGCTTACGTTTTTGCGTTCATATGCTTCCAGGTACTTCTTTTATAGGTTTATTAACATAGCAATCTCGATAACGGTTGGGAAATCATGCTAAGTGGAAGGTGACCATTCGAATGCTTACTAAATTCTCTACGAAAAAGGTTCTGAAGCAATATTGGATGGGGCAACGTCAATCAGAGATATAAGCGCTTAAAACTTAAAAAGTGTTTGTTTTTTTTTTGTTGTTTTAAAATGGGTTTTCTCTTTCTTTATCTCACTTTTTAATTCGTTGTTTCTAGTTTTAAATTGCATTTATCAGTAAAATTAGTATTGTAGTAAAATAAGCTAAGAAACGCGGTAAGTAATAAGTTAGGTAATAAGTTAGGAGTGGCTGTGGTAATCAAGATGGCTGTGGCTAATCATGATGACGTAGTTTGTTTTGAATTCTCCTATCTATATAACCTTCCTCATAGCCTCCTACTGAAGTTACCGTTATTTCTTATTTTATAGAAAGATTTAACCCACGACAGAAAGGAATTTAATTCGCCATGAAGCACATATTTACAATATTGATTATAAAAGTAAAACAAATTTTCTAGTAAAACTAGATACTTAAAATGACAACGAATTTTTGGTTGTTTGGAATAGAGCCTTCTCAGCAGTAGTCAAAGAGTAAGTACATTTTCAGTACATAATTGTATTGACTTATACAGATTAAGAATTATCCGCTTCTGTGTAAGTTGACTACTGTCAGTTTCCTGTGATTTGTGATGCTAATCTATTCCATTTCTTCGACATGTACGTAACCCCGCTAAGATGACGCAGTTCCTCCGAGTCGGACTTTTTAAGTTTTAAGCGCTTATATCTCTGATTGACGTTGCCCTATCGAATATTGCTTCAGAACCTTTTTTGTAGAGCATTTAGTAAGCATTCGATTGGTCACCATCTACTTACCACCGTTATCGAGATTCCTATGTTAAGAAACCTATAAAAGAAGTACCTGGAAGCATATGAACGCAAAAACGTAAGCGTTACGATTTTTTTGCGCGAATTTCGCCCCAAACGCCATCTTCCTTTGAGCGGATTCTGTTTGCTAACGAACTTGACCTTTTAAATAAGAAGACAGATTTTTGTACCAAATTTGATTAAAATCGGGCCATTTTTGAGCTTGCTAGAGCGTTAACAGACAAGCATAAATATAAATATATATATATATATATATATATATATATATATATATATATATATATATATATATACATATATATATATATATATATATACATGTCGTGAGGTCAACCTCATAAGCGGGTTCTCCCTATGGAGATAGGTAGGAACCGCGCTAAAAGTGAAGTCCGACTCACAGGAACTGCGTCATCATAGCGCGGTTCCGTTCATATCTCTAGTGCTATTAGTAAAGGAATAGTAGCATTTATTGGTGGGTTTTGATCGTCCATGAAAATAATAAAAATCCAAAAATAATAGAGTAGTAAATATTTTTGAAAATGTAGACTAATAAAAATTTACGAAAATGTAAACTCGTAGAAAATTACCATGAGAAAAAATAGAAAAAGTCAAAACTCGAAGAATTAGACTAGAACAAAAAGTACAATAGTAATAGACTAGTAAAAAGTTAACAAAAATGTAGACTAAAAGTTACGAAAAATTATAATTAGTAAAAAAAAAAAATGTGTTTTTGTACGCTACTGAATCCTAATCTTTTATTTTAGTACGCATTGCTTGAAGTTCTGCGTAAGTGTGCGTCACAATGTGTACATTAATCGTAACACGCGTCTAGGAACGTACGCTAGTAGGAACATCCGTCTTACAGACGGAGTGTCTTTGAGAAAAACCGCTCTTACCTACTCGAGAGACGGATTTTCGCTTAAATACCGCGACTTCCGTAGAGGGAAAGGTGTAAACCGAGCAAACTCCAAGACAGGCCAGCCTTAACACCATACAACCATACGTATGGTTACTTTTAACGCGGTTCCTCCCTCCCCGATAGGGAGGAACCCCGCTTATAAGGTTGATACAATGAAACAATCCGGAAGTGCCGACTAGAAAATTTCGCGTTTCAGAACCCCTAGAGACCGAAAATAACGGTAGTTAAAATTTGTATATGTATATATATATATATATATATATATATATATACATGTCTGTTCGCTCATTTCTGGCTTCCCTAATGGTCCGATTGTGATGAAATTTGGTACATGAAATTTGGTCTTCCAATTTGAAAGGTCAAGATCGTTAACCAGCAGAATCCGCCCACTGGAAGATGGCGTTTGGGGCGAAATTCGCGCAAAAAAAATCGTAACGCCTACGTTTTTGAGTTCATAAGCTTGTAAGCACTCGTTTTATAGGCTTCTTGGGCTAGGAAAACGAATGAAACCATTTTCAAGGCGATAGCTTTAACCGTTTTTGAGAAAATAAGAAAAATAGTTTTTGAATACCGTTTTTGGTTTGGGTACTTAGAATCATGGGATTCAGTTGAAACATTTTCTGCATGTTCTACTTTCATTAAAACTAATATGTTGAAATTTTTGTTATGTTTGGAGTTAAGGAAGGGTTAGAATAAAATATTTTATTAACAGACATAAAAAGTTTTGTTAACTTTGTATACTTTCCTTAATATTTCGAAGAAGGTTGAGAATCTTGGGAAACGTAAGATTACCATTAGAAAGCTCAATAAATGCACTACAAAAAAGGTTCTAAAGAAAGTTTTAATTAGGCGATGTCAATCGGAGAAATAAGAGCTTAAACCTTTAAAGTAATTGATTTCGCTTATTCGAACTGTTCTTTTTGTCTTTGATTTGGGTACTTAGAATCATGGGATTCAGTTGAAACCTTTTCTGCATGTTCGAATTTCATCAACACTAATAAGTTGAAATTTTGGTTACGTTTGGAGTAAAAAAAGGGTTAGAATAAAATATTTTATTAACAGACAAGAAAAGTTTTGGTAACTTTGTATACTTTCGTTAGTATCTCGAAAACCGTTGACAATCATGGGAAGCAGAAGGTTACCATTCGAAAGCTTACTAAATGCTCTACAAAAAAGGTTCTAAAGAAAGTTTTAATTAGGCGATGTCAATCGGAGAAATAAGTGCTTAAAACTTTAAAGTAATTGATTTCGTTTATTCGAGCGGTTCTTTTTGTCTGTTTTATTCCTTGTTATTTTTAAATTGCTTATAGTCGGATAATGTATTTGACAATAAAACAGATTAAGTAAAATAAGAAGATCAATTTATTGTTGAAAATGTAGCGTTCAAAGAGAAAGATCCCAAGGCTTTCCAAATGCCTCTGAGCGGAGGCCTTTCTGCCCGACTTATGGGATAGCTGACCCATACAGGTAAGATTGTAAATCAAGACCTTTCAAGACTGGTTTGTTTGAGATTTCATTTGGATAGCTGTTTCGTTATTGATCTAAACAAAGTAATAACTGTTTCTATTCTATACCTTCATAAACACTAGAGATAAGAACGGAACCGCGCTAAGATGACGCAGTTCCTGCGAATCGGACTTTTTTAAACTACACCCCCGTCTAGGAGACGGATGTTCCGTTGGAAGGGTTAAAATGGGAAACAATCTTGTAAAACTTTAGGTAAACAAATGCATAAAGCCTTTCAAAAGAGCGAAACTAACAATTGCGAATTTCTCCGAATGACATCGTCCCATTCAACGAGCAACAATTAAAAGTCCGTCACGCAGGAGCTGCATAACTAAGCACTTTCCTCAGAATTTGGGTAGTGTAGACTGCTTTCCAGAACAATTTGCTTAAAATATCCTACATAAATAAAATAAAAACATGAATAGTTCTCTTTTAAATTTGTAATAAGTAACTGATCAATTATGAATTTGCTTCCAGAGTTATGTTTAAACATGGTACCTATTACACTACCTAATAAATACAAAAAACCTCATATTATCGTATTTTGACCTGACGTCTGGCGGGCTTTTCTATTGAAATATATTACAAATTAAACCCCCGCTTTCCGATTAACCGATTCAGCTCATTTTTACAACACTTCTTTCTCATGAGTTACCCACGACGTATACCGCGTTTCGTTACAATACAGCAGAAATTACGACCGGTATGAGTATATTAGGAATTTGTGTCCGGAGTAAACCCCCCCCCCCTTCTAATGAACCGATTTAGTTTATTTTTACAACACATATTTACCTGTAGATTACCACTACGAATACCGAGTTTCGTCGAAATATACCAAAAATCACGGCTGGTAGTGGCGAATTGGTATTGTGGGTCCGGAGTAACCCCCCCCCCCTTCTAATGAACCGATTTAGTTCATTTTTATATCTCACTTTTCTCTCTATATTACCACTACGAATACCAAGTTTCGTTGAAATATAACAAATATTACGGCTGACATAGTCAAATTAGTGTTTTGGGTTCGAGGTAAACCGAGGTTTGCTAATTGAATGCTATATACCAAGTTTCGTGACGAAAAAACAAAAACTCTGGCCGCTATCGTGTTAACAGACACACACACACATATATATATATATATATATATATATATATATATATATATAAAAGAAATTTTTCAAAAATTCCGTCATGAGTCCAACCTCAATAGCTACTTTCCTTCGGAGGAAAGTGCTAAAAACTGAGGCTCCGGGGACAATGAAAAAATCAGCAAGAAGAAACGAAAGCTGCCACACTCTATCCTGTCATAGCGGATTTCCGTCAGACGTTACACCTATGAATCTACTGGTTACTGCGCTTTTCCAAGGGTTAATTATTGACTTTAATGCGATTATAAGACTACTATGGACTTATAAAGTTCATAATATCACATAAAGCCTGTTCCCCCTGATATATTCCTGAATGGAACACGACCCTCCTATATTAGAGAAAAATTGGGTTGAATATATAGGGAGCCGAGGCTGCTGCATATATAGAGGAATCCTAAAATATCCCAGGCAGGAAGGTATCTCCAGTGGAGGAGAAGTTAATAGTCACTACATTATACTGAGAGCTCGTAATCCTGGGGCAAAATCTTCTCCACCAGCCTCCAGCCCACTTCTCCAGCTCTCTTCCAGAAATATTATTTTAATAAAGTTGATAAATTCTCTCTGAGAGATGAGCGATCTCCCTATTCCCTAAGGCCTCGCCTTATTTCCTTGTAGAACTCAGGTAGTAGCAGAGAAAATGGTCTTATATATATTTCTGGAGAATAATTCCTGTTTTCGAAATTAGTTACAGCTACAAAGAATAATTTCACGAGCCGTTTTGCAATTTATTTATAATATCATTAGTTCGGCAACTATTTTGGCGATTCTACGCTGTCATTAGTAAGAACAGGAAACTATATTAAAACTTTGTGACCCTTTTAGCGCGGTTCCTCCCTCCCCCATAGGGAGGAACCCCGCTTATTTTCTAAAGAGTTTAATTTATAACTGGCGGAAAGGCATTTATATGTATATGTATATATATATATATATATATATATATATATATATATATATATATATATATATATATATATACAGTGGAACATGGATAATTCGAAGTGCGATAATTCGAAATCGTCTTTAATTCGAATATTTCTCTCGGTCCCTAGAATTTAGGGCATAAACAAAGTAAAAAAATCATGGTTAATTCGAATAAAATTTTGGATAATTCGAATTTTTTACTAGTCTGCACCTCCAATGGGAAGTGGATAGGGAGGCGGTCGATCTTGAATCTTGTGAAAATATTCTGCCCTCGGGTAAGAAGGATAGTAAGATACGGATGTAGGGGTTCCGGGACAAGAAGCGCGGCGGTCTCATAGTCTAGTTCTTGGACTCTAGGAGTTCTGCAAAGTGTTGGGTCGCGCTTCCTCCCCTCCAGGGGTTGTTATAGTTCCATCCTGTCGTTTTATCCTAGAATTCCTTCCCACCATCCCTATGATCTTCATCTTCAGTTAGAAGTCAGCCAACGCCTAGATCTGTTTTATTGTTTGTGCCTTGAATTTCTGGTGTACAGTGCAATTCAGTGAGTTGTTGATTTAAGATGTCGAATCCTAGAAGTTATAAAACTTTAACGTTGTCCCCCACCTGAAATTGCCAAGGACTTTGGAATTCCTCCTAACACTTTACCAACTTACCCGAAAAATAAAGAAAAAATTCTTGCCCTTGAAAATGAATTTTTTTCAAAACAATAGACTTTTATTTTTGCTTTTTTGATAAATTATTTATTACTTGTGTACATAATTCATTAAATGTTTGTTTTTCTTTACATAAAATGTATTTTGTTTTAAATTAGAAAATGAGAAAATATGAAGTTCGATTTCTTAACCCTTTATTTTCAATAACTTTTGAAATTCGAATTTTGGATAATTCGAACTTTTTTATCGGTCCCTAGGGGTTCGAATTATCCAAGTTCTACTGTATATATATATATATATATATATATATATATATATATATATATATATATATATATATATATATATAAAACAACAATAGATAAAAAGAACCATCAGCAGTTTCTATCCTATGCTTTCCACATGGCACTAGGGATAATAAAGGAAGCGCTTAGGTGACGTAGTTTCTGCAAGCCCGATTTTTTTTTTCTTTTTTTTTTTACGGCGCACAGTGGGGCGATCCCACTGTAATGTTGGACATTGGGGGAAAAAATTAACTTTTTAATTTTGGATTTTGATTGTATTGTTAATAACAAATAAACCCTTTTCTATTGAGAAAATTGATTTTTAGCCATATTATTGCATTGGTTTTTACATAAAGCCTGGTTATAATTGCTATGTCGAAAAACACCTAGCTTATTAACCCTGGAACACTAACCCTAATTCATCCTACACTATTACTAACCTGTGTATCAATATGACGAATACACAGAAAAATGACTCAGAACTTCATTATCAGGGATAATGGTCAAATCTGTTGTTAAAAAAAATGAATATTTTTCAATATTTAATACATAGAAATACAAATTAAAAACATAAAACATATAGCAACAAAAAATATGGACCATTTCCGGGGTATGGAATACTAACATTTGAAATTTGAACTATGAAATAGTTTTAACCAACTAAAACGCTTATACCTAAAATAAAATAATTATTCATTTAATGACCCATAGCTCAAATATATATATAACTGGCGAATAAGGCGGAAGGTCAATAAAATATCGCCACGCACTTTTACACTTTTTATTTATCTTCCCTACATGTTTCGCACCCTTTTTGGTGCCTCTTCAGGGGAACTCTCTTAAACATTAAATTCAGCCTCAACCTGAGGAATGGAACCTTCCACTAGCAGGGCCTCGTCTAGACTGGTCATTGACTGAACGAATCCAATATGGTGTCAAATAGTCAGCTGATCGATAATCGATCCGTGTAAAAGTGTGTGGCGATATTTTATTGACCTTCCGCCTTATTCGCCAGTTATAAAATAAAATATTTTTTATGAGTAAAGTAATCTTATTTTATTTATTTTTAAAGGTTTTATGACACATTTTTACCGATCAAAAATATTTCGGGGGGGGGGGGCTGCGGCCCCCCCCCTTATATACGCCCATGGCCTTTCTCAAGATATAATAACTGGAATAATAATAATAATACATAATATAATATCCCAATGCCTTCTCGACTTTTAAAATATTTACTGCGTTAGCAATGTGTAATTTGCAATTATTTACATAATTAATTCATGGTGTAATTATATTTTAGGTGTTCATTACTAACTCTGTATCAAATTGATGCAATTTATAATGAGTCTTTATTAATACCTATACGTCAGATACTCATATTACTAACGGTGTATGATAACGACATAGGAAAATTTACGTGTATTACTAACCTGTACGTCAATTTGATGCTCTGTCATCTGGGAAAATCAAGGTCACACCTATCTAATTTGTCGTTGAGAGGTGAAATCATGCTGGATGGGAGCAGGAGGAATTGCTCCAGGAATATGTGGGGGGGGGGAGACCGGCTCTACCCCCCCTTTTAACGGAAGAAAATGAACCAGTACACATTCAGGGTATTATCATTAATCAAAAACTGGCAAAAAAAGGTTTTTAAAAATTCACCTAATTTTTTTTTTACGTCAAAAAGAAAACAATTTTAGGTACTTACGTATTAGCGTCAAAGCAGGTTAAAGAGCCGGGTCTCAGAGAACTGGATCTACACCGTGTCAGAGATCTGAATCAAGGAGTCAAATCAGATTTCGCTAATATGGCGACGGGATTATCAACGATTTAGGTTAACTAGAGTTTTGATATAATCTTTAGCTAGCGAAAACGCGTAGCACTTGCTACGCATAATTGTTATGCGTTTCCGCTCGCTACACTCGCTCAAGATTATATCTAAACTCTAGTCAATCCAACTCGTTGATAATATAGATCAAGGATGGTTTTTCGCTGGATAATGGACTGATAAACAATTTGGCATCGCTTCGAAAAAGTAGCTTTCATCCTAGCTATGCTGATGTCGCTATCTCGCACAGAAACTGAAATCGCGTTACAAAAAAAAAAACAACAACAATTGCGTGGGTAAATAAAGCACAAATGAATTGCGTTAAAAAGACAAAGGGAACAAGATGGCTACTATAAAGACAATAGATGATACCTCTGATAGTGATTGACCAATAGAAATGCGTTATCCATGATCCAGATCTCTGAACGAGACCCGCCTATTTAACCTGCTTTGACGCTAATACGTAAGTACCCAATTTTATTTAATTGATTTCGCAAATCGTCGGTATTTGCCCAAACAAATTCGACTTGCCACTCTTTTAGTAGTCGCTTGTCTAATTTACAGCGTTCTCAGATCTTGCCTAAACTTGCCTATTGAGTAGATATTTTATTTTCCTGTTGATACCCGCGCGCCTTTATTAATCCAATTAGTGGCTGCTTCCGTTCCTTCTAGGAATCAGTCTGATGTTGTCTCGCGCCTCGGTACAAAGGAAAACAAAACAAATGACGATCTATTTCAATTTTTTTTTTACTTATAACAATATTACTTTTAAGGATTATGACACGGCTTTGGATAAATGGACTAACTTATTTGGTTTTGCGATTACAAAAAGTTCGAAGAACGGGTTCCTGGAGAAATGAAGGGAATGATCCTACATTTTCAATTTTAACGGATGATGTAAACAGATCATTCGATCTTTTGAGGAAAAATCACGAATGGCTTCGGAGGGACTTAATTTTTCCAGAAGTATATTCTAAGCAACTTACATCTTCGTCCACTCTAGTAGGTATTCCTACTAGATCAATATCATTCGAGCATTTGTCAGAAGGCAAAAACGTATTTAAAAATATTGAATATATATATATATATATATATATATATATATATATATATATATATATAATCAGTCCCGTAACAGGCCACAAGGGCCCAGAGGGGCAGATACTGTAGAGGTATCTGATTCTTGACCCATACGGCACACTAGGGAGATAGTGTGGTCAATACTATGCTCCGGCCGCCTGATTTTCCCCTTGGCTGCTTCGACTGCTAGTGACTCATTAGCACCCAAGGTACCCATTATTAATTAAATTAATTAAAGGCTGGGTGAGCCTAGGGACGATCTGGGACCCCAAATCCAACCCTCGAACGGATTTAGAAGAAAAAATCTTTAGTGCGCGCTCGGGTTTTGAACCTGGTCCTCCAGTTCATTAGTCGAGTGCTCTACCACTGAGCTAACCTCGCCCTTATATACATATATATATATATATATATATATATATATATATATATATATATATATATATATATTCATATCTGAAAATGCTCATTGTAAATAAAAAAAATTAAAAACATTTTAGAGATATTATAAATTCTTACATCTTAAGATTCTCATTATTATACTGAATAAATTCGATTTCTTTTAATTTTTACGGCTAGACATATTTTGTTTTATAGTTTTAGTTTTGCGTTTGTGAATTTTATGAAAAAAATAAAGGTACATATTTGTGTATGTAGTACATACATACTATGTACACATTTAAAATTCATCCTACCAGTTATATCGAAACTGGTGAAATTGCTGATGATGTACTTAAGTAGAGCGGTGGATTTGCTTTAAAATGACACCAGAAGCAATACTCTAGGACCAGTAGAAACGGAGATATTAATGGATGTTCGGCCTACCCTGTCACTCGCCCCACTGTGCGGCTCATCAAAATTTCGGCCACTAGGGCCGACCTCCTGGTGCAGTGAGGAAATTTCTCAACGAGCCGTTAAATTTCCTGCCGACGCACAGTGTAACGTCCAATGGACAAAAACCTAAATTTTTGTTTTCTTATATTTGATTTTTAATCCTCTAGCTAAGTTTTGAAACTATTCAAGGAATTAAAATCGTATAAAACTAATAAATATTAGTTTTATTTTGATCAACAAACACATTAGCAGTATTATAAACAAGTCAAAGCCTTTAAAACCTGCTTTATACCAACAACCAGTTTGAGCCTCTCTCGTTGAAGATAGGAGAGTGTTTTTATTAAGTCATCCGAAGGAAATGACGTCAAAACTATTCCTTTTTTATCTGATATAATTCATTATGGGTTACTCCCTTATTATTTATCCT
The DNA here is from genome assembly GCA_946811695.1 of Gonocerus acuteangulatus. Lineage (NCBI taxonomy): Eukaryota > Metazoa > Arthropoda > Insecta > Hemiptera > Coreidae > Gonocerus > Gonocerus acuteangulatus. The sequence continues at coordinate 25,596,267 of OX328130.1, forward strand.
GAATTATTCTTCATTGATCTTTGAAATTTTTTTAAGTACAAAACTTTGATATACCATAGCAAAAAAACTACATTTAAAGACATCCCAAGTTTTTTGAAGCTTAAAGTTTACCTCAAGTACACTCAGCGTCAAAATGATAGACACACTATGCAAAATATCATTTTTGACTTTTCATTTGAATAGATCAACAAACAAATACGAATTCAATTATTTTAAACTTATCTGGCAATGCCATTTAGTATTATAACCCTTTACAAAATATATATACAGGGTGTCCCGTAAATGTTTAGTCATATTGAGAGGGGTGATAGAGGACCCTTAGGGGAACCAAAAATGTTCTATGACGATTTCCCGAATTCTCGCCCATAAGGGAGAAAACGTAGTTTTATTGTTTTTTCGAGACAAACGTGGTTTTTAGAAGAATAATCGTTGTAGCTCCGTCCCAGGTGGTACTACTAAAAAGGGTGTGAAACCCTCGAAAGCTGAGTAAATTTACTATAAGACTAGTTGGGAGTAAACGTAAAAAGTCCGTCTCGCAGGACTGCATCATCTTAGCGCGGTTCCGTTCATATCCCTAGTCTAATTTGGAAAGATTAAAATAGAAGCAGTTATTATTTTGGTTCCACCATTCTTTTTTTTTAAATTAATTATTATAATGGCGTGTCAACCCTTAAGGTCACTAACGCCATTCCTGTGAGTAGTAAAGTCTTGAAAGGTGACATACATGATTTACAATCTTACCTGGAAGGGTCCGCTACACTAGAAACAGACCCGCTAGTGACAAGGTCTTGGAATCTTGGAAATCTATATTTCTAACAATAAATTGTTTTTGTTATTTTACTTAACCAGTTTTATTGTCAAATACATTATCCAACTATAAGCAATTAAAAAATAACAAGAAATAAAACAGACAAAAAGAACCATTGGAATAAACTAAATCAATTAATTTAAAGCTTTAAGCACTTTTTTCTCCGATTAACATCGCCTGATTAAAACTTTCTTTAGAACCTTTTTTGTAGAGCATTTAGTAAGCTTCCGAATGGTAATCTTCCGCTTCACAAGATTGTCAACGGTTTTCGAGATACTAACGAAATTATACAAAGTTACCAAAACTTTGTCTGTTAATAAAATATTTTATTCTAACCCTTCCTTTACTCTAAACGTAACAAAAATTTCAACATATTAGTGTTGATGAAACTCCAACATGCAGAAAATGTTTCAACTGTATCCCATAATTCTAAGTACCAAAATCAAAGACAAAGAACCCTCCCTAGGAAGGACGCTAGGCAGTTGAAAAGCTATATATCTTGGAAATCCATGTCTCTAACATTAAATTGTTTTTCTTATTTTTCTTAACCTGTTTTATTTTCAAATACATTATCCAACAATAAGCAATTAAAAAATAACAAGGAATAAAAAACAGACAAAAAGAACAGTTCGAATAAGCGAAATCAATTACTTTAAAGTTTTAAGCTCTTATTTCTCCGATTGACATCGCCTAATCAAAACTTTCATTAGAACCTTTTTTTTAGAGCATTTAATAACCTTTCTAATGGTATTTTTCCGTTTACCAAGATTCTCAACCTTTTTCGAGATATTAAGGAAAGTAAACAAAGTTACTAAAACTTTTTATGTCTGTTAATAAAATATTTTATTCTAACCCTTCCTTAACTCCAAACGTAACCAAAATTTCAACAAATTAATTTTGATGAAAGTAGAACATGCAGAAAATGTTTCAACTGAATCCCATGATTCTAAGTACCCAAACCAAAAACGGTATTCAAAAAATAGTTTTCCAATTTTCTCGAAAACGGTTAAAGCTATCGCCTTGAAAATGGTTTCATTCGTTTTCCTAGCCCAGGAATCATATAAAACGAGTACTTAGAAGCTTATGAACTCAAAAACGTAAGCGTTACGATTTTTTTTGCGCGAATTTCGCCCCAAACGCCATCTTCCAGTAGGCGGATTTTGCTGGTTAACGAACTTGACCTTTCAAATTGGACGATGGATTTTTGTACCAAATTTCATCAAAATCGGACCATTCGTCTTCTATCTAGAGAGCGAACAGACAAATATATATATATATATATATATATATATATATATATATATATATATATAAATAAATATATACATATATATATATATATATATATATATATATACAAATTTGAACCACAGTTATTTTCGGTCTCTAGGGGTTCTGAAACACGAAATTTTCTAGTCGGCACTTCCGGATTGTTTCATTGTATCAACCCTATAAGCGGGGTTCCTCCTTATGGGGGAGGGAGGAACCGCGCTAAAAATGAATGAATGTAAGTTTGTATATCTTACAAAAAGAAGGCAATTCTAAATTTCCTGACATTTTATTGATATTTCTTTCCAGCGTTACTCCTCAATGGGCAGGATCTGAGATTTCCGGGTTTCAGAAAAACTTCCTCATTTAACCAGCTTTCCATTCATGTATCACAACCCTGTGTTATTGAAGTATTTGAACGGTTTAAGTACAAAAGTTTGAAAAAAAAACATGGATCTGTGAAAAGAAAATTATATTTTTTTCTTCCTTTTATTCAAAAAGCTGAAGGGAAATATTTATTTTTATAAATGTTTACATAAATATTAAGTAAATATTTACTTAAAACAAAAAAAAATTACTTCCACGAATATAAAAAAAAATCCTAAAACAGTAAATAAATAAAATACACATTTATTTTGAATTTGTTAATTCAGGTAACTAATACTGGGTCCAGGAGGCGGCCATTAAGGAACCCCAACCATACATTATCCTCAAAAATTATTATTTTTACCTAGATCACGCATTTGAACACATTTTTACAGGTACTTATATTTAGAAAACAAATGCTTTACCTTAAATTAATACTGATGGTTACGCTTGTGAAACTCACTGGGATTCTGAGCCCATGCGTTTTTGTTGTGGTAATTAAAAATTCTATCCCTCATAAATAATATGTACATAGTCCTGTAAAAATGTGTTCAAATGCGTGATATAGGTAAAAATAGTAATTTTTGAGGTTACTGTATGGTTGGGGTTCCTTAATGGCCGCCTCCTGGACCCAGTATTAGTTACCTGAATTAATGAATTCAAAATAAATGTGTATTTTATTTATTTACTGTTTTAAGATTTTTTTTTTATATCCGTGGAAGTAATTTTTTTTATTCTTTTAAGTAAATATTTATGTAAACATTTATTAAAAAAAAATATTTCCCTTCAGCTTTTTAATAAATTGAAGAAAAAAATATAATTTTCTTTTCACAAATCCATTTTTTTTAAAAACTTTTGTTCTTAAATCGTTCAAATACTTCAATAACACAGGGTTGTGATACATGAATGGAAAGCTGGTTAAATGAGGAAGTTTTTCTGAAACCCGGAAATCTCAGATCCTGCTTATTGAGGAGTAACGCTGGAAAGAAATATCAATAAAATGTCAGGAAATTTAGAATTGCCTTCTTTTGGTAAGATATACGTACTTACATTCATTCATTTTTACGTTTACTCTCAACTAGTCTTATAGTAAATTTACTCAGCATTCGATTGGTTTCACACCCTTTTTAGTAGTACCACCTGGGACGGAGCTACAACGATTATTCTTCTAAAAACTACGTTTGTCTCGAAAAAACAATAAAACGACGTTTTCTCCCTTATGGGTGAGAATTTGGGAAATCGTCATAGAACATTTTTTGTTCCCCTAAGGGTCCTCTATCACCCCTCACAATATGACTAGACATTTACGGGACACCCTGTATATATATAAAATAAAAATGTTTAAAAACGGATTCTAGGTGCGTCAAAATGATAGACACACTGGAAGAAAAAATAATAAAAGAGGAATTCAAAATTCTGTGGCTTTTCCATTACCTTTTATTACTTCAGAAATTCAATTTGGAGTTGAATAAAATCATTTTTTATATGTTTCTTGAGGTTTGTTGTCCCAGGAAACTAAATTTTCACTTTTTAGCTCATAGATTGTTGAATATTGTCTTGACTTCCTATATGCTCGTCTTCTGAGAATTCCCCAGGCATTTTTAATAATATTAAGGTCTGGAAATATAGGTGGCCATTCAAGTTAGTCTATATTCTTTCAGATAATCCATTCCTTAATAATTCTTACCGAATGGATTGGAGCATTGTCTTGCTGATATGCAGATGAACTTTCTGTTATCTCATTGAAAGTGTTGTTTGTTTATTTGTTTTTTAGGGCAAAGAACAACGTGGCTATCATTGCCCGAAAACTTAATTTTGAATTTTATTTTATTAAGTATAATTTATATATAAGAAAATACTTGTACTTGTGTATACTTGTTGTGTAACTGTTTTTTTTTTGTGTGTATTAGTTTTATGTTTCTGCCTTAAAAAATGTTTTGCCAAAACGAAATGTACACTTTATATGAAAATATCGATATAGCTTACAATATCAACAAATGTGTTATTACATTTTTTTTTTTTTTTTTATCTTTTTTATAATTTATATTTTCGTAATACTTTTTTTAAATAGTTTTTTTTTTTTTTTTTTTTTTTTTTTTTACGTTATTGACATCATATTTTGTATTCATAATTTTTTTTTTTGTATTTATATATTTTTATTATTTTTTTTTATTTTTTTTTATTTATTTTTTTACATTATTGATATCATATTTTGTATTAATAATTTGTTTTGTATATATAATTTTTTTTTTTTTTTTTATTGAAAGTGTTTTTTTTTTCTTCAAATAAGTTTTAATACTCATGTGAATATATTCTCTTAGACAGAAACACCAAGTAGCCTTTCTTCTTGAACCTAATATTTGCCCAAACCATAACATTTCCTCCACTCACTTGCCGCCGGGGTAATATAAGTTCTACTTTTCTTAAGTCATGAAAATGAAAAGGAAAACCATCAAGTCCACCCAAACAAAATGTTTTCTCATCAGAAAAAATAACATTCCTCCATTAATCGGTCCTCAAGATAACGGTTTCTGCAAAAGCCATTTTATGATGAAAGAGGTTTTCGCGTTATTTCTTTTCTCACTATGTTTTTTGATCTTTCCAGTAATCCATGCACATTCCCAGACTTGATGTAAACACCGGCTCCCTATACTATTGCTTTGGCTGTTTTACACGAGTGGGGTGCGATTCTTAGATCAATTGTTTCTGCCTCATTGAGTTGGTGGACTTCCAGTTGAGCAATGGGTACCGTACGGCTCTCCGAACGGAATTCAGTGGGCTAGATTCGATGAACTTAGTTTTATGCGACTTGGAATCTCCCTACAACACATCTCAACCTTGTTTAGCCAAGAAATTAAACGGCACTCTTCTCGAGACAACCACTTCTTTTTTTTTTTTTTAACTGGAAAATTCACAGCTGTTGTCATTGAAATTGACCATAGGGGAAATGGAAAATGTCCAATCTTAATGCTTTTTAAGGGTTAAGGTCTAAAAATGCCTTATCAACCATTAGAAAATTAAAGGATTGTGAATAACAACAAGTGTGTGTATCATTTTGACGCACCAAAATAAAGACATTATCGGTTATTTATTTATCTCTTGATATAGCACAGAGGTAAACTATAAATTACATTTTTTTTACTATTATTTACATTTGAAATAACTTATAAAATAAGATTAAACCAAAATTAAAAAAAAAATTTATATTCAGTTTTCGAAATTTCAAGGGTGTGTCTATCATTTTGACACTGAGTGTATAATGTACTGAGGGCAATTTAGTTTGCCGAAATTTGCCGATTCCAAAGATTTTTATTTTTAGATCCATCATCATTTTTTCTTCCAAATTTGAAAACAAAATTGGATAAATCCAAAAACACGGTATTAATCCTTGAGCAAATGATTCAATTTAATCTGCAGGATGATCCTAAAGAAATATTAAGCAATACTAAAAAAAAAAAAAAAAAAAAAAAACCTCCAGTTCAGTCCTTTATTATATGTAAAAAATGTGGGAACGTCCCCACGACGAGAATCCAAAAATAATTCAGACTCGGCATTAAAACAATATTTAATAATTTCATAAAAAATGGTAAAATACTATTATTCTATGGCAATATTACTATAAGTATAATTTACTACTATACTATTACTACATTATATGTTACAGTTATAATATATTTTATAATATTGTTATTAGGGTCTCCCGTGGTCTAATGGTTAGCGCCTTGGAATCATAAGCGGGAGATGGTGGGTTCGATCCACACCTCCGGCAGGAATTTTCTCATCTCAGGGCTCGTTTGGAAAATTCCTCGCTGTACCCTGGATGTCGGCGCTAATGACCTAGAAGTAGATGCGCCGTAAAAAAAAAAAAAAAAAAAATATTGTTATTAATAATATTATTACCCGTTATATAATTTCTATTAATATTACAATTAATATTATTATAGCCGTATAGTATGCATTATTATACTATTGTTACATTGTTTTGAGTTGATTTCAGTTAATAAAAATGCTTATTTGAAAATAACTAGTGGTTAATGATTTTTGTCCATAATCCTCACTAATTCGTTACACTGTGCGCCGGTGAGACTCGAACCAACCATCTCCGGCATGGAAGTCTAATGCGTTAACCACTACACCACGGGGAGACCCCTCCGATTATTTCTGCTACTATTACTGGTGCAGCATCCATTTTTAACTGAAGGAAAGGATAATATTATACATATATATATATATATATATATATATATATATATATATATATATATATATATATGGGCGAGGTTAGATCAGTGGTAAAGCACTCGACTAATGAACTAGATGACCAGGTTCAAAACCCGAGCGCGTACTAAAGATTTTATCTTCTAGTGTCGCCTGTCCCTAGGTTCACTCAGCCTTGAATTAATTCAACGTTTAATAGGTACCTGCAAAGGGAAAATTCAGGCGGCCAGAGCATAGTACTGACCACAACATCTCCGCGGTGTACCGCATGGTCACAAAAAAGATACCTCTATAGTATCTGCCTATTACCCTAGGGCCCTCGTGGCGTATTACGGGACTGAAATACACACACAAATACGTGCATATATATATATATATATATATATATATATATATATATATATATATATATTTATTTATTTATATGAATTGTCTGATGGTAATTTCCTATATGCTGTATGTAGGAACGATAGAAATTTTAATAATTTCTTCATGAGTCCTGCTAAAATAAGCACATTTCTTTGGAAAATGCACATATTACGCAGCACCTAGTGTTTTTCCACCTAGGATTCTATTTGCTTCGGAGATTGTAAATAGCCTTATCTATTTACAATCAGTGTACTACTTGTCAGTGACAGTTGGAAAGCATTGTTTGGCCTAGTTCACCATACACAAGGCCCAACTCCTCTCAACACGCTCATAGATCGCCCACAAGCATAGAGCTCTGGAAAAACTCATACTTCCAACACATTTTTCACGTAGTAAAATTTTTGAGATCAATATTTTGTTTTGATCCTATTATCTCTAATCGAATTTAAAAATTGTTTTACATACTACGCTCTATAGAATTCATAATTCCGCCAAAATATTCGATAAAGATTATTATTTTTTGTTTTCGATTATATTTACCACCAGGAACCAGGGTGCTGATATTAAATACGCTATTATTTTTGGTATGAAAACATTTTTAATGCTAGTTTACTTGAAAACGTAAAAAAAAATTTTAAATTTACGAAACATAATTCATTCATGTTATTTCTCAGCTCCTATTTATTTTATTTCGACGCATACCACCGCAAATAAAATGGCCCCGATGAAGGCTTGAATTTCAAGACAAGATTTTGGCAAAAATAAAGCTGTACATTTCCTTATTGCATATAGAAAATGCCTGTATATGTATGAATATAGGAATATTCACATTATATGAGGAAAAGGGGACCCCTCGCATGGAATAATAAATATATCAATATTTATACATATATATATATATATATATATATATATACACATATTTATTGATATATTTATTTATGGAATGTTGGGTATATATATATATATATATTTATCTTTCTTCATTTCATATTGCTTTCCCTGTTGACTTTGGAAGAGGTTGTATTTTAAATCGAATTGCTATAACACAAACTTTATATATATCTATATATATATATATATTTATATATATATATATATATATATATATATATATATATATATATATATATATATGAATGAATGAATGAATGAATAGCCTTTATTGTGCGATATTAATAATAATGCCAATACTTATTTGATAATCATAATAACAATAATGATGCTTCCTTGATAATAATAGTAGATAATAACAATATTAATAATAATAGTAGTACTTGTTTGATAATAATAATAATAACAATGATAAATGTCTTTTTATAATAATAATAACAATGTTAATACTTCTTTTAATAATAATAATAATAATAATTACGATAATAATAATACTTACGTCGGGCGTGGTCAGTACCTGAATGGGTGACCGACCACGTGCTGTTGGCATTAGAAAAGGGTGGCAACCTGTAGATAGCCCGGCGCTAATAGCTAAACAGTTGATGCGCCGTAAAAAAAAAAATAAATAAAAAAAATTAAAAAAAAAAAAATAAATAATAATAATACTTCTTTGCTGAAAATAAATTATTCTGCACAGGCCTCCCTTTTCGGGGTCTATATATATATATAAACACAGTAAAATCTCGTTTACCCGGATCAACTGGGACGAGGGCTGATCCGAAAATCCAGGTTATCCGAAAATAAAAATAAATATATCACCGATATATTTTTAAAGGAGCTTATAAATTATTATCGCCACATTTTCGCCTATGTATTTGCACTGTATTCAATGTACAAACTAGTCTGTAGTAAAACAGGCACTGAGCTTCTGCTGTCTCAGTTTAGTGTATCGCTTCCGAGCAGCGCGATCTCGCATCTGCTTTAACATTTGGGAATGTTTCGGCTTAACTCTCGAAATACACCACCAATACCTCAATGTTTGCTACAGCTACTGCGTGGATCATAACGACCATCAACTGTCCTTAGAAATCATCTTGGAGCAAAAGCCTTCAATGCTTTTTTCTTTTCCTTTTAGAATCAGATACGGCCGACGTTCCCACACCAAACTCAGCAAAGATGTTCTTTAACGATTCTTCCTTATTAATTGTTCTCAATGCTTCTATTTTTTTTTTTTATAGTTACAACAATGTTTTTACGTTTCGTCTAAATCGCGGACAACGAGCAAACGATACTGTACTTCGATCGCTAAGAAATCTGGCGTACTTTACCTACTAAGAATAGCAATTTATCTTCTGTAAAATACGCCTTCAGTTACTTCACTGAACAACATCATTTATTTTTCAAAACTGGTTCGGGTAATCCGGACGTCCGGATTAACGAGGTTTTACTGTTACACACATTGCCTAGGCATTGTATAAAATGCCTAGGTATTCTATAGAATGCCTGTTCCTTATTTGGCATTGTATAAAATTAAAAAGGTTTTGAGTTTACTCTATACACTTTAACATAGATAATTTGAATAACTTTAGAAATTCGTTAAAAACAAGCTATTTTCGTACGGCAAACAATTTATTTAAAACAATATATTAAATGAGATTGTTATTTACATATTTAGAGCTACTTGTTGCAGCAGGGCTGAGTATTGTCACACTTAGAATTACATTTTCATTGCTCTTTTACACATTTACACTCTGTAATCTTGACACTCATTCACTCCTAGAAGCTATATATTCTGTCTTTCATACCTTGCCTAAAGCGCAGTAGGCATTCTATATAATGCCTAGGGAAAGTATGAAATACGCTTTATTTCATACATTGCCGGCTGGATTTAGGCGTTCTATAGAATGCCTAGGCATTCTATACATTGCCTGATTATATACTTTGCTGGTAACATATATATATATATATATATATATATATATATATATATATATATATATATATATATATGAGGAGGGAGTAAGAGGTGGGGAGAGAGGGAGAAGTGAACGTCCAGAAATGTATGTGTTTAACCATTGGTTCCCTTTCAGAGTCCCTCCGCTCCTGAAAGGTCCAAGAGTTATGACCTCATGTCCCGTTGTCTATGACCTCTGTTCATGACTCCCTCAGTTTTCTCCTCATGTGAGATCCTCTAGATTCCCAGCGATATTATACCAGTCTCCTAGCCTTTCGGTTTTGGCTAGGTTAGATATTATAACAATTGATTCTAACTGATTTTAATGTTATGTTGTTTTTTCCGGCATACAACTTGAATGTGGAAACACAATCTAGGTTGAAAAATTCATCCCAACCTATTTTTGTAGCGTATTCGTCCAATATTTGAATAGTATTGTAAAGTAAGAAATATATTTACAGATAGTTTAAGGCCATTCTTTAATGTAACTGCGGAAAGTACTTAGTAATGGAGCTTCTGTTGGTTTATTTTACTAATTCCACAACAAACTAACATTTTATAATTAACCTTCTCTGAATATCAGACTAGAATCTTTCTAATAGTATTTTTTGAATACACGTTTGAGTGCTTTAGATACCTTGGAAGGGAAAGGGCGAATCTCGAAATCTGGATGTTGGCAAAACCGAAGTCAAAGTTCTAGAAGTGTTATAGAATAGCAAGGGAGATGTTTTGCCCTTGAAATCGGACATTGAATTTTTCATAGTTTATGGTGCTATTCACTTTTAATTTTAACTGTGAGAGAACTAAAGGTGAACCATAGCAACTAGGCGATGCATCTTTCTGACTCAGAAAAAAATAAATATTTTAAAAAGAAGGTCCATTTGATATGATAGACATATAAATAAATAAATTAAATACCTTTATGTTTGATGGCGTTTTACTTGCATAGATGATAGAGCATTACATATGATTTAAGGATTTTACGAAGATAGACGATTACACAGGCCAACGTTTGATCTAAAAAAAACACTCGGAGCGGTATGGTCCTTAGAGGGTTTTTTTTGGGTCGCTGATTACGATGAGCGGGTTGGTGAACCTTCATCACATCAGATTCAAGGTCATTTGAAGGTCAAATAGAGAAAAAAAAACGTAAGAAAAATAGGAGTACATATATTTTTTATGTCCCTGAGTCCGGATCTGTAATTTTTTTGACCTTTAAGCCTTTTCCTAGAGGTCATGTCAAGCCGTTTGAAGGTAAAAAAAATCATTCAAAAATTCATTTTCTGGGGGGTAGTTCGAGTCAAACGAACAACGGGTTCGGACACAGGGACCTCAGTATCATACTCTTGAATTTTTCAGATTTTTCCAATTTTCCCTATTTGACCTTCATTAAATCTGATGTTATGAAGTTTAATTAACCCACTCATCGTAATCAGCAACCCTAAAAACCCTATAAGGACCATACCTCTCGGAGTGTTTTTTCTAGATCAAATGTTGACCTGTGTAATCGTATGTAACTAGTAGTGGGTCATTCCATGCTATACAAGTTAGTAATAATATGACCTATTATATATGTTTTTTTCAAAATTTTTAAACATGTGTTTTTAAAAGTATTTAGATTCAAAATTTTATTTTTGATTTTGAAAAACATTATGTTCTCATAACCTATCGTGTGTTGCATGTCGTTTGAAAGGGCATATAAAGAGCTAAACATTGACACCTTCTCCTTGTTTGTAACGTTAACAGGAGAGGAGTTATGTCTATTTAAATGTTTTAAAAAAGTGAGATTTTGACCGCTTTTTGAAAACTTTACATGGCCGTATTTTGAAAACCGTTTTAGATAAAAATTTGAAATTTGGTATTTTTATTCGTCTCAACGCCTACATTGGGTGTACCAATTTTCATTAATATCTGAAAGGTTGAGGTAAAAAGGTGTGTTGATTTGTCATGGAATGACCCTAGTTTTAATGGTTATTAATGATGTTTAATTAACAATGTACGTGCTGGGGATTGAAAAATTAATCCTCGGCTCGTGGTTTGAGGGATGGGTTCAGAGTATGAGAAAAAACATTTAAACTTACCATTACGTTGCCAGCTGCTGAAGAAACAGGGCCCTGTTCGCAGCTCCTGGAAAGTAAAGATTGAAGAAAGGCCGGAACGTAATGGGAATTGAGGGGGGCAGTCCCGAGCTAAAAGAATGAGATGTGATCTACTCTAGATCTGGAAACGAACTGCACTGCTGAAGTAGGGAGGTGGGGGTACGACGTACTTTGTACCTAAGTCTTAAAGCCCGCGCCCCAACAAACAATTTAGGTGTATTTGGGGGGAAACGGACTGATTTGATTCAAAAATTGTCATGCCGTCCTGACTCAGAGTTTTGTTTAATTTAATAATTGAATTAGTATGTGCTGTATAGTCAAGTTGGAATTTCAGCATTGTCAAATAGGGGTGTGTTGTATAGTCAAGTTGGAATTTCAGCATTGTGAAATAGGTGTGTGTTGTATAGCCAAGATGGAATTTCAGCATTGTCAAATAGGTGTGTATTGTATAGTCAAGTTGGAATTTCAGCATTGTAAAATAGGTGTGTGTTGTACAGTCAAGTTGGAATTTCAGCATTGTCAAAAAAGGTGTGTGTTGTATAGTCAAGTTGGAATTTCAGCATTGTCAAATAGGTGTGTGTTGTATAGTCAAGTTGGAATTTCAGCATTGTCAAATAGGTGTGTATTGTTTCGAAACACAGCTTGAATGTATAATATCTATTCTTAGGCAACAAAGAACAGTTTTCAATAGGAATTTTCGTAAACAATTGAAAAAATTGTTGATATATATAATAAATAATTGAATAAGGAACAAAAAAAGTCCTTCACGCAGGAGCTGCATAACTAAGCACGTTCCTCAGAATTTGGGTTGTGTAGACTGGTTTCCAGAACAATTTGCTGAAAATATCCTACATAAATAAAATAAAAACATGAATAGTTCTCTTTTAATTTTGTAATGAGTGACTGTTCAATTATTAATTTGCTTCCAGAGTTATGTTTACACATGGTACCTACAACACTACTTAAATACTAAAAACTTCATATTTTCGTCTTTTGATTTGACAGTCCCTCTAGTGGGAGATAGCGCTCCTTGCGGCGGTCTTGCGAACGTACGTCCGATGGGCTAATCTATTGAAATATATTACAAAGTAAACCCCCCTTTCCGATTGACCGATTTAGCTCATTTTTACAACACTTCTTTCCCATGAGTTACCCATGACGTATACTGAGTTTCGTTACAATACAGCAGAAATTACGACCGGTATGAATATATTAGTAATTTGGGTCCGGAGTAAACCCCCCCCCCCTCCTAATGAACGGATTTAGTTTATTTTTACAACACATTTGTACCTGTAGATTACCACTACAAATACCGAGTTTCGTCGAAATATAACAAAAATCAGGGCTGGTAGTGGCGAATTGGTATTGTGCGTCCGAAGTAACCCCCCCCCCCCCCCTTCTAATGAACCGATTTAGTTTATTTTTACATCTCACTTTTCTCACTAGATTACCACTACGAATACCAAGTTTCGTTGAAATATAACCAATATTACGGCTGGCATGGTCAAATTAGTGTTTTGGGTTCGGGGTAAACCCCCCCTTCCGGTGGACCGATTTGGGCGATTAACGAACTCGTTCAATCGTTTGCTAATTGAACGCTATATACCACGTTTCGTGAAGAAAAACCAAAAACTCTGGCCGCTATAGTGTTAACAGACACATACATATATATATCAATTTTAACGGGGGTCATTTTCGGTGTCTACTAGGTAGGATCGATAAAGATTTGAAGAAATTTTTCAAAAATTTCGTCATAAGTGCAACCTCAATCTTTCCTTCGGAGGAAAGTGCTAAAAAGGCTTTTGCATTGAGAAATGGAAGATTGGTAGATATTCCTAACCCCCCCTCCCCCCGCCAAGTTTCTCCCCTTCCTTGAACCGAGATGAAACACGTTATTGATATAAGCTAACCAGTAGGGTGCTCAAGCTACTAGAAGAATACATCTACCGTAGGATTGTTTTTATATGGAAGATATTCTTACTCCTTCTCTACGCTCCATTTCTCTATATGTTCCATCTCCACTTTTCTCTCTCCTCTTATTTCATAACCATCTACAATATAGCTATTCCATATCACTGGAGTGGGTGCATAATAATAGAATTTGTGATAATAATATATTGGGCTCTAATGGCCCAGAAGTCGATGCTCCGTAAAAAAAAAAAAAAAAAAAAAAAAAAAAAAAAAAAAAAAAAAAAAAATATATATATATATATATATATATATATATATATATATGACAATTACGAGTAAAACGATGTACAAGAAAAACACAACAACCCTGCCTTGTAACTTTTTTTCTAAAAATGTTTTTATGGGCTAAAATTCTTCCTTAACTAATCAAAAATGATATCCAAGGGTGTTTATGTGAAGTAAAAAATTTTCAAATGGGCAAAAACTACAATTTTCCATGTGAAGTCCCGATGCCGAGTGAACGCTTTGCTCATTTGAAGATAATTTTTTGAGCGCGCTTCGATTGGTCCCTATTTAATTGTTTAGTTTTTTTTGTATCCTTCAATAAATTTCAAAATTAAAACCCCTTTTTTTAACTTTATTACAAGAAAGTATGGGAAAAATTAAATAGGAAAAAATTAACATTTCAGACCATTAAACTTTAAAGTCGTTTTCTCAAAACTATGTTTTAGCACTTTCCTCCGAAGGAAAGTAGCTATTGAGGTTGGACTCATGACGGAATTTTTGAAAAATTTCTTCAAATCTTTATCGATCCTACCTAGTAGACACCGAAAATGACCCCCGTTAAAATTTATATATATCTATATATATATTTATATATATATCTATATATATATATATATATATAAATATATATATATAGATATATATATATATATATATATATATATATATATATATATATATATATATATATATACAGGGTGTCCCGTAAATGTCTAGTCATATTGTGAGGGGTGATAGAGGACCGTTAGAAGAACAAAAAATGTTCTATGACGATTTCCCGAATTCTCGCCCGTAAGGGAGAAAACGTCGTTTTATTGTTTTTTCGAGACACACGTGGTTGTTAGAAGAATAATCGTTGTAGCTCTGTCTCAGGTGGTTCTACTAGAAAGGGTGTGAAACCAATCGAAAGCTGAGTAAATTTACTATAAGACTAGTTTAGAGTAAACGTAAAAATGAATGAATATAAGTATGTATATCTTACCAAAATATAGCTATTCTAAATTTCCTGACATTTTCTTGATATTTCTTACCAGCGTTACTCCTCAATGGGCAGGATCTGAGATTTCCGGGTTTCAGAAAAACTTCCTCATTTAACCAGCTTTCCATTCATGTATCACAACCCTGTGTTATTGAAGCATTTGAACGGTTTAAGAACAAATGTTTAAAAAAAAACATGGATCTGTGTAAAGAAAATTATATTTTTTTCTTCGGTTTATTCAATAAGCTGAAGATAAATATTTATTTTTATAAATGTTTACATAATTATTAAGTAAATATTTACTTAAAACAATAAAAAAAATTACTTCCACGAATATAAAAAAAATTCCTAAAACAGTAAATAAATAAAATACACATTTATTTTGAATTTGTTAATTCAGGTAACTAATACTGGGTCCAGGAGGCGGCCATTAAGGAACCCCAACCATACATTAACCTCAAAAATTATTATTTTTACCTAGATTACGCATTTGAACACATTTTTACAGGTACTTATATTTAGAAAACAAATGCTTTACCTTAAATTAATACTGATGGCTACGCTTGTGAAACTCACTGGGATTCTGAGCCCATGCGTTTTTGTTGTGGTAATTAAAAATTCTATCCCTCATAAATAATATGTACATAGTTCTGTAAAAATGTGTTCAAATGCGTGATATAGGTAAAAATAGTAATTTTTGAGGTTAATGTATGGTTGGGGTTCCTTAATGGCCGCCTCCTGGACCCAGTATTAGTTACCCGAATTAATAAATTCAAAATAAATGTGTATTTTATTTATTTACTGTTTTAAGATTTTTTTTATATCCGTGGAAGTAATTTTTTTTATTCTTTTAAGTAAATATTTACTTAATATTTATGTAAACATTTACAAAAAAAATATTTCCCTTCAGCTTTTTGAATAAATTGAAGAAAAAAATATAATTTTCTTTTCACAGATCCATGTTTTTTTTAAAACTCTTGTTCTTAAATCGTTCTAATACTTCAATAACACAGGGTTGTGACACATGAATGGAAAGCTGGTTAAATGAGAAAGTTTTTCTGAAACCCGGAAATCTCAGATCCTGCCCATTGAGGAGTAACGCTGGAAAGAAATATCAATAAAATGTCAGGAAATTTAGAATTGCCTTCTTTTGGTAAGATATACATACTTACATTCATTCATTTTTACGTTTACTCTCAACTAGTCTTATAGTAAATTTACGCAGCTTTCGATTGGTTTCACACCCATTTTAGTAGTACCACCTGGGACGGAGCTACAACGATTATTCTTCAAAAAAGTACGTTTGTCTCGAAAAAACAATAAAACGACGTTTTCTCCCTTATGGACGAGAATTCGGGAAATCGTCATAGAACATTTTTTGTTCCCCTAAGGGTCCTCTATTACCCCTCACAATATGACTAGACATTTACGGGACACCCTGTATATATATATATGTGTGTCTGTTAACACGATAGCGGCCAGAGTTTTTGTTTTTTCGTCACGAAACTTGGTATATAGCATTCAATTAGCAAACGATTGAACGAGTTCGTTAACCACCAAAGTCGGTCCACCGGAAGGGGGGGGGGGGGGGGGGGGGGTTTACCCCGAACCCAAAACACTTATTTGACTATGTCAGCCGTAATATTTGTTATATTTCAACGAAACTTGGTATTCGTAGTGTTAATATAGAGAGAAAAGTGAGATATAAAAATGAACTAAATCGGTTCATTAGAAGGGGGGGTTTACTCCGGACCCACAATACCAATTCGCCACTACCAGCCGTGATTTTTGGTATGTTTCGACGAAACTCGGTATTCGTAGTGCTAATCCACAGGTAAATATGTGTTGTAAAAAGAAACTAAATCGGTTCATTAGAAGGGGGGGTTTACTCCGGACCCAAATTCCTAATATACTCATACCGGTTGTAATTTCTGCTGTATTGTAACGAAACGCTGTATACGTCGTGGGTAACTCATGAGAAAGAAGTGTTGTAAAAATGAGCTGAATCGGTCAATCGGAAAGCGGGGGTTTAATTTGTAATATATTTGAATAGAAAAGCCGGCAGACGTAGGTTCACAAAGCCGCCGCAAGGAGCGCTTTCTACCACTAGAGTGACTGTATCCTGTTCCTGCGTTAGATCAAAATACGATAATATGAGGATTTTTGTATTTATTACGTAGTGTAGTAGGTACCATGTGTAAACATAACTCTGGATGCAAATTAATAATTGATCAGTTACTCATTACAAATTTAAAAGAGAACTATTCATGTTTTTATTTTATTTATGTAGGATATTTTAAGCAAATTGTTCTGGAAAGCAGTCTACACTACCCAAATTCTGAGGAAAGTGCTTAGTTATGCAGCTCCTGCGTGACGGACTTTTTTAAATGGGGCGATACTCTGGCATCTTCAATTTTTGCCCTGTCAACTTCAAATTTTGACTGCAGCTTCCTATTGATATTTTCTAAAAAAGTAGGTACCTACGATTTTTTCGATTCATAGAATTTATAACGATTTTATGACAGACCAGCTGACTACCCGTGCTTCACCACGGCAGATAAGTAGTTTTTATATTGCGTTAAATAAGGTATGATCAAAATTAACGCTACTACATAATTTTGTACAGCTCATAATTATTGCACGGACTTTAAAGTTACCCAGGAAACACCATTTGGAGTTAACCGTGCTTGTTTCCGTTGGGGAGTAAAAAAAGAAAAATACAACAACCACTTAAAAAATTAGGTAAACAGAGAAAAAATATACGTGGAAAAGAATAAAGCTAACAATTTTGAAGTTTTAAGCACCGAATTGACATCGCCCCACCGAACATTACGACAGAATCTTTTTTAGAGAATTTAGTTATCTCTCGAATAGCCACCTTCCACTTACTACGACTTCCCAACCGTTTTCGAGGTATTTTCGAAAATATACTGAGATCCGAAAACTTTGTATCACCATTAATAATTTTTTTCCATATACATCATACCTACAAAGGATACCAAAGTTTAAATATCTTAGATTAGATGAATGTCAAATTCCTGGTACAAGTTTCAAATGAACCAATCATCGTTTCTGAATACCCAAACAGAAAATTAGTTTGGAAAAGTATTTCTATCAATATTTCTCGTAAACGGTTTCAGAAATCGCTTTAAAAATGGTTTCATTCGTTTCCTACGTTGAGGAACCTATATAACGAGTACCTGCAAGCATATGGACTCGAAAATTCAAATTTCAAATTTTTGTGTCAAGTGGTTCGGGATATTATTACCTCGGATGGGCCATCACCAGGGCGTAAACTCTGTGAGGGAACAAATCACATATTATTTCTAGTAATTCAAGGTCTGCCATCATAGTTGATATTAACCTCAATTAAAAATAATACTATGAAATAGATACAGAACGGTAACAGCTGTTCTACTATCGTCCTAGAAACACATGCTGCCTAGGCTTGCCTGCTCTAACCAGCTAAAACTTGAAACCCCTCTAAAAATACCTACAAATTCGAATATCAAAAAGTCTTTTCTTAGCGATTGTCTACGTTCTATATAGAGTGTCCATGCAAAATTTCAAATTTTTCTGTCGAGTTGTTTGGGCTAGGCGATGATAGGTCAGTGAGTGGTATTTGACAAATATATAGTAGATTTTGTACGGGTTTTTTAATAGAAAATCAATAATTGTTCACCATTTTCGAAAAAAAATTAATATTTCTAAAAAATCCTACGTAATTTACTAGATCTGACCTTCTTCTTTCAAAATAATTTTATTTTTTCGTTCTAGCTTAAAAATTGTCGCCTGGAGACTATCGCCTGTGAAGAAAAAAGGTTTCCGTTCGTCAGACAGTGCGCCGCCATTTTTTTAGAAGAAACTTATTTTTTTTTTGGATACTTTAACATCCCAAATAATATGTTTGATATAAAGAATTAAAACATATTGATTTATTTGTTATTTATAAATTCAAGAAAATGACAAGGTAGTATTACGACTTATCACAAAGTTAGGCATACTTTAGAAAGTAGCAACATTATTTTAGTGGGGTCCCCCGAGGTCTAACGGCTAGCGCCTTGGTTTCATAAGCGGGAGATGGTGGGTTCGATTCCCAACCTCCGGCAGGAATTTTATCATCCCACGGCTCGCTGGTAAAATTCCTCGCTGCACCCTGGATGTCGGTGCTCTAGATGTAGATCACCAAAAAAAAAAAAAAAAAAAAAAATTTTAGTCTACTCTTTACAGCTTTGGGTATAAGCGCTTAAGGCGCGGTGCACACTAAAGAAACTTGTTTTATGAAAGTATATATATATGGACTGATCTTTCATATTTTTGAGACGGATGGTTGTGGTCGATTTAAGAAACGTGCTAGTTTATTTTATTCTGTTTGTGAATGTAGGCAGAAAACTGGGTCGAGATCCCAGGTCGAGGAGATACTTGGTTGGTTGGTCACCAAAAGGCCACACTTGATTATACGGTCGTTCTAATGTTGCACAACAGATCAAAAGGTCTGGAGAATTTGACGTTCTTGTTTATTTACTGTTTTTAATTTTATTCATAATTTTCTATGTAAATTTTCTTTGATATGAATTTCTATGTCCTTCATAATCTCCTAGTGGATTTGTATAAGGGACAAAAAGACAGACGAACAGCTGATATACGATTTTGTCCTAACCTATGATAATCCCCGTATCAAGACCTACCGGTATGCGAAGTTTGGTCAAAATCAGTCAAACTCTGTGGATTTGTAAAAGGGACAGACATACAGGCAGCAGTAAGACGTGTTTGACCTAGTCTATGACACTCCTCGTATCATGACCTACCAGTGTGCCAAGTTTGGTCACAATCAGTCAATCGGTGTGGATTTGTATAAAGAACAAACAGACACATGATTTATATATATATATATTAATGGTTAAAGGTATTATTATTGTCTATTCATTTGTAGTTATGTTATTTTAATATTTATGTTTTTTATTATCTGCCCATAATCTCAACTAACTTCTGGGATTAAAACTATTTTTCAGTTAGCTCTTCATAATTTTATTTATATTTTTATTAATGCATTACAGGAATATCCTCATTGCATGAGGAAGGACTTATATAATATGGATTAGTCTAATATTATTAAGATTAAATATTTTCAATCCATGCTTAATCTAATAAGAATTTACAAATATAAGAAACTAATTACATTTTCTTATGTTTAATATTATAATAGCAAAAATACTAACAAAAAAATTTACTAAAAAGTGTGCGTTTATTATGTTTTCTATTGCTTAATCTACATTATTCATAAAGAGCTCTCTAGTTTTTAGTGTGTGAGACCAAAAGTTGTATATGTTCATGTAAGTAGAAGGGTTTTTGGAGTTGAACAATTGAAAGAAATCTTGCTCCATAAAATTTGGCCTAATCGTCAAAAATGTGTTTCTACATTTTTCATATAACTGACAGTATAAAAAAAATATGCAGAATAGTTTCTTCCAATTTACAATGTTTGCAGATTAACTTTGGGTTTATATTGTAAGAGTGATTTCTGAATGTGAATCTCATATGGTATTTTCCGGAAGTTCTAATTTGGGCAATTACTTTTATTATTGGAAATGGCAAATTTATATTCTGGTAATTTTGTGGAGACTCTGTTAAAACTATTATGTGTGTGTATAAAGGGCTGAATGAAGAGTTTCTATTGTCTTGAAGGGTTTTGTTTATTAAATTAGATTTGTAAGCTCCAATTATGCGGTTGTTATTTATGTGAAATTCTAGCGGATTTTGATTAAACCAGATGTTCTCCTCATTTATGCTATAAAAAATATTCTTAATTTGAGTGACCCAATTAAATTTCATCTTATTTGATGGAGACTGGTCCAGTATGACTAGCCTGTTGTAGCAAATCCTAGCGAGGCGAGAATTGTTCATCAGTAGTATTTTGCAGAGCCAGTTTATCGATGCTTTCAGGATTTGCACACTAATATAGTCACTCCCGGTCTCAAGACTTACCATGTGGTTGGGAGTTGAGCGAACCAAGCCTAGAAGCCTTTTGAAGAAAGATACTTCTGCCTGCTCTAAGTAGCTCAAATATCGGAGGCTCCAAATCGGTGCACCATAGACCAAAGTCGATCTCCCTATTGCGCGGAACATTTTTCCAATAGCTAGCCAATTGTGGCATTTAGAGTTTATGATTGCCTTGAAGACTGAGGCAAGCGCTATTTTAAACTTAGAGATTGCATAGTTTGTGGCGTCCAGAAAGAGAGCAGAGGATGAGATTTTTTTTTTTTTTTTTTTTTTTTTTTTTAAACATTTATTGATAATTACAACAATATGTAAACATATTTCCAGTAATTTTGTTGGTATTGGAAATTAACAATGTAAGGCGTGATGTGGGAATATGTACAATTACAAAACCCACAATAAATTTTGAGCATTACAGATAGCATGTTAAAACAAATTGTCTCTAGGCCACCGCCGCTTCAGCCTTCTATGAGGATTTTGTGGATTATGGTAGGAGGATAGAGAGTTTATCAAAGGATTTGGATGGCCGGGGAGATTGGAATGAAACTTCTGATAGACTGATTTGGCCAGGGATTGGATAAAGGGGATATTGAAGTCATTATGGAGAGTTTGGTTCGAGACATAGTAAGGAGCATTGGATATTTTTCGAAGGATTTTGGATTGCATTGTTTGTATTCTGTAGGAATTGGAAGGTTTAGTGGAACCCCATAGTTCAAGTCCATAAGTCCATATTGGTCGGAGTATGGTATTGTATATAAGTCGTTTGTTAGTCAATGAAAGTTTCGAGCGATTGTCCAGTAAGCGTGATAAAAGTCTAAAGCGTCTGTTTAGTTCCTGTCTTTTCTGTGTTATGTGTGGCTTCCAAGTTAAACGTTTGTCTAATATCAGTCCTAAGTATCTTACTTGTGATTTCTGTGGAATTTGAATGTTTTGGAGGGTTATTGGTGGGCAGCTTGATTTACGAAGTGTGAATGTTGCATGGCTAGATTTTTCCGCATTTACTTTGATTCTCCATTTAGTTAGCCAAGGTTGAAGTAGGTACAGGTGTTCTTGAAGGGAATTGGAAGCAAGAATTGGGTTTTGGTTAACAGTGAGAATAGCGGTGTCGTCAGCAAACATGTGGATGGAAGTTTGGGGATGGGAAGGGATGTCAGCCGTATAAGCCAGGAACAAAACGGGACTGAGAATTCCACCTTGTGGGACACCGGCACGTTGGGGGAAGATTGGAGATAATGAGGTACAATAGGATGTCTGGAAAAAAGGATGAGAATTGAACACCCAGATAAACAAAACGATCAACTCGTTCCAAATCATAACCATCGTATTTGAATTTCGGAGAGTTGTTAGGCATTCTACCTTTGTGCAAATACATGATTTTAGATTTCTCTACATTAACTGTCAGTCCATTTTCAGAACAGTATTCCTGTAGGATATGCAATTTTTTCCTTAAATCTGCAGCATTGTCCGAGAAAATCACCAGGTCATCTGCATATAACAGCATCAATACATCGTTGAGACCATCTATATTTACACCCACTCCCCCGTTGCTTCTGAAGAAATCTTCGATGTCCGATAGGTACATAGAGAATAAAAAAGGACTTAAAATTTCCCCCTGAAAAAGGCCTTCTGTTATTTTAACTTTTCCTGACAAACCTTCGCTGCTTTTTACTTGCACTACCGCACTTTCCTAAAGCCTCCGAAGCAGTCGGATTAGCTTTGTACTTAACCCCAAATTGTATAAATTGAACCATATTTTATTATGCGGAACTGAGTCGAAGGCGCGTTTAAAATCAATAAATGCAGTATACATGGCGCGCCTTTTCAATCGAAGGTGGATATGGGTCACAGATGACAAAATGAATATATTGTCCATGCAACTTCGCCCTTTTCTGAAACCTGCTTGAATTTCAGGAATGGCACAAACCTCCTCGTCCCACAATAGGATGCGATTTAGCAATATTTGAGTAAATATTTTAAGTATGCAATTAGCTAAGGAAATACCCCGGTAATTGCTTGGATTATTCTTATCCCCCTTCTTATGTAACATGAATACATGCAGCTCTGACCATGCTTTAGGAAAGGTTTCACAAGCTAAGATTTGATTAAATAAAACTTCTATGTATTCCAACCAGTTGTGTGTTAGATTCCTATAGAAAACATAGTTTAATCCATCTGGACCCGGAGACGAATTCTTATTGAATGAATTTAAACTGCTAACTATTTCTTCACTAGTGATCGCACTATCTAAGTAAGGGTGTCCTACTCCCATGAGCCTAAAGTGGCATACAGGCTTCGGGGTGTAGATGGAGTTGAAGAAGTTCTCCCACTCTGATAGCGATATTGACATCTCTTCAGTCGGTCTGCAAGCTCTTCATAATGTTCTGTTACTTATTGTTTTTTCTTTTTTTTTAACGGCGCATCGACAAATCTGGGCCATCAGCGCCCAAAATGTTCTTATAAGTAATTTTTATTGGTAGATTCACCATATTTCTTTATTGGTTTAACTATTCTGTTTGTTAATTCTGCTTTTGTGATTTGTCTTTTAACCGAGGAAGGCTACCAAAGAGTAGCCGAAACGTCCTTTTTTACAAAAATCGAAATTGATGTTTCCTATCCGAGTCCCAACTATTCCCATTGCCTGCTTAAAGTTAAAATTTGTACCATTTGTATATATGTATAGTCCGTAGTAAGCTCCCACAGGATCAAATATATAAAGGATGGCAGGATCAATAAAGATTTAAAAATGAATTTCAAAAATTCTTTCACGAATCCAACCTCAATCCCTAAATTTCGTCGGAAATAACTACATGTTATTTCCTCCCTTAATTGTGTGTTGTTTATTAGTTCTGAGAGAAATTTAATACCAAAGCCCCCCCCCCCTAATAGCAATATTGAGTATTTTGCAACCTGATCCCAAGTACTGTTTACCTCAAGTATTCCCTATTTGGTTTCATTTCCTTCCAAGAATGATATTCTCCATAGAATTCCTTAAAACAGTATATTTTACGCTTATGCGAAAGAGATTTTGTAGTAAACATCTGTTGTCCGTGGCTAATAATATTTGTATCAAATATCCAAAAACTTCCTTTCAGATCTGATGTGCTAAAGAGCCTATTATTAATCCATCATTATTACTTTTGAGATTATTAAAATAAAATATTTTGGAAAGGCAGGGATATTATTTTTGTTTGTGATTTGTTCGCGACGCGGCAAATGTAAAAGAAAAACACTTTTTATAATCTGTTTTAGTAATTACTTCCAGTGCCGGGGTGGTGCAAAAACTTTCCAAACAACCACGGCGAAGTAGTAATCTTTTTAACACCTCAGTTAAAAATATGATAATTAGTATTAAAATGTTTGTTCTAAAATTAAAAGATTGAAAAAGAAATAGAGATGGATTTACAGATAAATAGAGAGAGAAAAAATCAGTACGTAACAGGTCACAAAGGTCCAGAGTGGTAAATACTGTAAAGGTATCTGGTTCTTGACCATACGGCAAACTAGGGAGATAGCGTGGTCAGTACTATGCTCCAGCCACCTAATTTTACTCTTCGCAGGTACCAATTAATTCATTAAAGATTGGATAAGCCTAGGAACGAACTGGGGCCCCAAATCCGACCCTCGAACGACGGTACTAAAACATAAGTCTTTAGCGTGCGCTCGGGTTTTGAACTTGGGTCCTCCAGTTTATTAGTCAAGTGCTCGAGCACCGAGCTAACTTCACCCCGATAAATAAAGAAAGAGAGAGAGAGAGAGTGTGTGTGAGAGAGAGTGAGAGAGAGAGAGAGTGAGAGAGAGAGAGAGAGAGAGAGAGAGAGAGAGAGAGAGAGAGAGAGAGAGAGAGAGAGAGAGAGAGAGAGAGAGAGAGAGAGAGAGATCCACTTTACAGGTTTACCCCAAAAAGTAATGTACTAAAGTATGCTGCAATTTTATATATATATATATATATATATATATATATATATATATATATATATATATTGGTTGACATGACCCCTTTTCAAGATATGAAAACACCCGTTTTCCTCGTGTTCGTGTTCCAGGGCGATTTTCACCCCTTTAAATCCATGACTTAGCACTTCAAATAAATACTGTAAGGGACTGATTAGCAAGGACGGGATTTAGAGGTATAGACAATGGGGAAATATTTTAGAGAAGCGGAAATTCCTTTTTAAAACTATAATTTACACAGAGGATACAAACATAAATATCATAAACCATTGCTACGATGAGAGAAAAGGTTGAGTGAGAGAGACAGATAGGTAGAGTTATCAAATATGATCATTTGGGGAGATTATAGAGAATTTGGAACTGGCCTACCTCTGAACAGCATCTGGGCCGAAGTCTCAGGAACGGATGCAAACTCTGACCGGTCGGAGGTAAGCCAGCTCTTTTTAAACCCTTTGTACCCCACTCCTGCTTTTGCAGGTGATTGAACTAGAAACTCTTGTCAGGTCTTAGATCTTCCAGGAATCTTACGAATCAGCCACGTGCAGTGCCAACATCCCAGACGCAATGTTTGCGGATTCGTGGTTCTCACATCTCTAGAGATGGACAGCCAACCTTTTCTCTCATCCTTATTCACTTAACAAGGCCAAAGGGAAAACGGGGCCTTACATCACCCCCCGATTTTTCAAAGTCATGTTTCCCTTGGAACATTACTTTACCTTTAACACTACCCATCCTTATGTTACTAATAATAATAATAATAAACAATATTAGTGCTAATAACTATACCGAACACTGTCGTCACAATCACTGAACGGCTACTACACTTACGAGCGGTCTATATCCGCTCCGTTATTACAGATACGACACTTTCAGCTGCCGGTCGATGTATTACGAATCCTGCTGCCCCACTTCCATCTAGAACCCGCTCTAGCGATTCTACTCCAGCACTCCCTCTGCATTGAAGATGGAGGCGAGCGGGCTTAGACATGCTATACCACCATAGCTCCTTGTGCTCGTCCCAAATCCATGTGGGTGAAGATCTAGGATTCACCAAAGTCCACGGGCACCATTCCTTCGACGTATTCTCCTGGCGAAACGATGAGACAATACAAGATGGTGTTTGTCCGTAAAAGAACTTGAACTCGGCAGGACAGATCCATGGTATCCCGGGACGACATCTGGCTATATCCTGCTCCTGAAGAATTGAGTAGGCCTTCTCGTTGTGGCTCTCCAAGAAGAACGCCCCCTCCGGCTGAGCTGCAACCATTCTTCCTGTTTTATTCTCCTTAAGAGGCAAGGAGAGAACCTGATAAAGCACCATCTCCTGATCCGGAGTTTTTAAAGGCAATTCCACTACAGCTATTACTCCATCATCGGTTGCAATTGCATGTACTTCAGAAATTTGGTAGTAAATTTGGTCATGATATCGGCTTCCCTCCGAGAGGAGTGTCAGTCCAGTTGGCAGAGCCTCTCTTACCTTCCCCAAAATCAGAGTTAACTCTTTAGGACCTAGCATCTCTCTACTCAACTTTCCACTCATCGATGCACCTACTCCATTAAGAACTCTGCGGAATCTAAATAGGAATTCTGTTACTCCAGTTTCTAGGCTTCTGAGGGACGAGGAAAGGTACAGGGAACTTTGGATGAGGTTAGTAACACGCGATATGTTCGTTTGAAGTTGCGCCTCTTTTTGAAAACCTTCCTTCAAAATTCTACGGACCACCCCAGACAAGCGGGTAACCCTTTTTGTGTCCTCTTCGGCTTTCCTTGCAAACTCGCGACTGAGCGTTAGTTGTTCAGAGACCGCATGTATGGTGTCTCCGTACTGCTTACTTAGTTTGTCGAAATTTTCTTGAATGCCTTGTAAATCGTCCGCGTCTGGGGTCCCAAATAGGTATTTTAATACTATCCCCCCCGCATTGACCAATCCTTGACGTTCTCGGGGACTAGGTAGCAAGGACCAGAGCATATCAAGTTCCTCTTCTGCCTCCCTGAATAGACTAAGTATGCCCTCGACAACAGGCTGAAGTCCATCAAGCTCTGGATATTTAACCGAGGCATGAGATAGGTCTAATTGGACCTTCCAAATCTCCCCTCGCAGAGTTTCCATTATACCTTCTAGGTGTGATACATTCAAGTGAACCAGTAGACGCCATTTGTCTCCCGTCACAACTACGTCACCTCGTCTTAGAAAAACCAGACTTGCCCACGCCAAGGGCCATACTCCTAGGACCACCCACAGCGACAACCCTGAAATAAGATATTCAGGAATCATTTTCAGGCAACTTAGCTCTCCTCCTAAGCGGGTATGGGGACCTACGAGAAAAAGTTAAAGTTTTCCCCTCTGGTGTCCAAGTAGCATCAGGTTTCCCCTTTGGCTGAGCTTGGCTCTCGCTATCTGAACCACTGGAACTTTCCCCGGAAGTCCCACCTGTCTCAATCCGTCCTTCGTTTCCCTCCCCTTGACTATCCTGGGTTATTTCCCTGTTTTCTTCCTCAGGAGAGGATCTAACGCCCAGAGGGCAGGCAGGGTCATTACATTCTGGCGATCTTCCCGCAGCAACCGGACAGTGTCTGTGAATCTCATTCTGCGTTTCAATTTCATCTTGGTCCTCACAAGAGTCGTCTTCTGAGCCATAACAACACCCTGGGTTAATTTCCCATTCCGGCTCCATGACCTCATCTTCCGACCCTTCCACTTCCCGGGTTGCCCCACCTGCCTTCGTCATAACCTTAGGGTGCGAATCCCCTCCTCCCCCCGGGGCCCGTTTTAGCCTATTTATATGAACTACATTCAGAGATCCAGTGGCCAGTCGGATCTCATAGTTCACTCGCGAAAGAACCCTTTCTACTTTGTGTGGGCCTGTCCAGGGACAGTGGAATTTTGGACAATTCCCAGGCTTTACGGCTGGACAATGGAGATAGACCCAATCCCCCACCTCTAGGCGCCGCTCCTTACGCCGGGCATTACAATAATGGGTCCTCATTGCCCAGGCCCTTTCGGCACGACTCAAAGCGTCCTTATAGGCTTCTTTCAGCCGATGCCCTAACTTTTCGACATGGTCCGCTGATTCCGATCCGTCATTGGTTGGACCTACCCAGCAATCAAACGGAGTTACCAATTCTCGCCCAAGCATGAGGTAGTTTGGGGAGTATCCTGTCGACGAATGAGGTATTGCTCGATATGCCATGAGAGCATATGGGACCCACTTATCCCAGTCACGACCGTCTCTTCGCACATATTGGGATATCGAATCGGTAAGAGTTCGATGTAACCTCTCTACCATTCCGTTACATTCCGGATGGTAGGCGGTAGTTTGTAATTTCCTAATCCCCAGAGCTCTACAAACTTGAGTAAACAGTCGAGAAACGAAATTTCTTCCCTGGTCTGTTAACAACCTCCTAGGGACCCCATGTCGAGTGATAATATTCTCGACGAGTGCTACGGCCGTTTCTTCAGCTGTTTGCCCCTTTAGTGGTATTCCCTCAGCATACCGTGTAAAATTGTCAATTACGGTCAAAAGGTAACGATGGCCCCTTTTGGAAGTCGGCAAAGGCCCAAATATGTCTAGCGATACCTGCTCGAAAGGCCCTGTGGCCATATAGGGAGCTTCCAGGGGGACCTTTTGAGATACAGGACTTTTTCTGCTAGCGCACGCGTGACACCGTTCCACAAAGGACTTAACATCCGCCGCCATGCCCGGCCAATAATATGAGCTTTTGATTACCGCGAGAGTACGATCAGCCCCTGGGTGCCCAGCCCATGGTTTCGAGTGATTTTCTTCAACGATTGTTTTTCGTAGACCCTCAGGCACCATAAGCCTCCATTCCGACTCATCCGTTGCCCCATCGGCCCAATATAGCAGGCCATCGGCATCTGTTTGTACATGAACAGTGCCTCTCTTGATGGCTCTTTGACACCACATATCCTCCCTTTGAGCATCCTTCAATTTACCTCGGGTTATTTTCTACCTATTTCCCGTGACTACAGCTATTGTACGGCTTAAAGCATCAGCGTTAGAATGTTTCTTCCCCGGGCGATGTTCGACTTCATAGTCGAACTCCTCTAACCGAAGGGCCCACCTGGTCAGCCGTGAAGACGGGTCTCGAAGGCTTAGCATCCACCTCAAGGCAGAGTGGTCAGTGACAAGTTTAAACCTTCGCCCTAGTAAATAACAACGGAACAGCTTTGTTGCCCAAACCACCGCTAGCAGTTCTCGTTCTGTTGCCGAGTAGTTGAGTTCTGGACCCTTCAACTGCCTACTAGCGTAGCAAACAGGTCTCTCGCCGCCATCTCTGTACTGGGACAGAATGGCACCCAGAGCTACTCCTGATGCGTCGGTGGACAATATAAATGGCTCGCTGAAATTCGGATAGCACAAGACTGAGTCCGAACTTAGGATTTCTCTTAGCGATTCAAAAGCCTTCCGTTGCTTGTCGCCCCACTGGAATCGTACTCGTGAGCCAGTTAATTCTGTCAGCGGTCTTGAAAGATCCGCAAAGCCTTTTATGAATTTACGGTAATAGCTTGCCAACCCTAGAAAACTTCGCAACTCCTTCACATTTCTGGGGGCTGGAAAAGACTTGATCGCCTCTAATTTTCTAGGATCTGGTTTCACTCCCTCGGCTGTAACTATGTGTCCCAGATAGGTCACTTCCGATGCCGCAAAAGCGCACTTGTTCAAGTTCACTTTTAGATTAGCGCCTCTGAATATGTCGAACAACTCCTCTAACCGGAGCATGTGTTCCCTCAGTGATGAGCTATAAACCACCACATCATCGAGGTAAACGAAACATCCGGTGCCCTTCAGTCGGCCAAGAAGTTGGTCCATGACCCGTTGGAACGTGGCAGGTGCCCCCGCAAGGCCGAAAGCCATTTTTTTGTACTCATAGTGTCCGTTTACAGTCGTGAAGGCCGTTTTTGCCTGATCCTGGGGTGCTATCGGTATTTGGTGGTACCCACTCGAAAGATCAATTGTGGAAAAGATTTGGCTACTCCCCAATTGTTCTAAGGTTTCCTGTATCAACGGAAGCGGGTAAGTATCGACCTTAGTAACTGCATTGAGGCCCCGGAAATCTGTGCAGAATCGATACTTTAAGTCACCTGTTGGGGATGTTTTCTTGACTAGAATTACAGGTGCTTGCCAAGGACTTTTAGACGGCGTAATGACGCCTCGTTCAAGCAACGTCTGAACCTGCCGTTCCATTTCCTCCCGTTCACTGAAAGGCACACGATACGGGCGTTTCACCAGAGGTCTGGCATCTCCAGTTTCAATATGGTGCTGAACAGGCAGGGAGCAACCTTCGGGACCCGGTTCACAAAAAATGTCTGAATATCTGGACAATAAGGACTCCATATCCCTCCTTTCCCCACCACTTAAATGGCCCAATTTCTCGCCAACGATCGAGGCGAAACCAACAGGAGTTTTAGAGCCATCCTCGCGTTCCCTCTCCGAACAAGATCCACCGTCTTCCGCCCAATCTCTCTCTACCAGACCTACCACTAGAAGCCGTGGCAATGTCACAGCCGAAGCGGTCAAATTGACGAACTGCATCCACGAACGGCCGTCCCGAGGAGTGTTAATGCATCTCCCTCCTACAACCCCATTGGGAAGTGCTCTTGACGGCTCAATTATGACAGCTTTCTGATCTAGTTTCCCTGGTACGGAAATCTCTAATAGAGATTCACTGAAGGCCGGAAGCGTTTCCTCTCGCGAAAGACGCGCTGAGCTGGTTTTGTTATCCTTCTTCCCCGTGTGTCTTGATTCCTCCTTGACTATCGGCTTAGCTCCTATATTCACGCTAGTTGGAAGAGATAAAATATGACCTGAAAACTTGGCTTCTAGTTCTCTCGCCGTCCTACTCATGAAACGTACCCACTCTCGGTTCGCAGACATTTTTAACTCATCCCTCCTTGTTATCGAACCAACGGAAGGTAGAGATTCAATTTTAGGCGATGCTCCCGTGACTAACAATCCCGAACGTAGGTCTATATGGGCGTCTAATTTCCCTAGTAAGTCTAAGCCTAATAGTTAATCTCCTTCTAAGCAGACGTCAGCCACTATGACGTCGTGGGACAGTCGATGGCCCTTAACTTCGATATTCACCGTTTGAATACCGCGTACCGGGATTACCACACCAGTTACCCCCCTAATCTTACTAGTCGCGGGTCTTAATTTGGATCCTGAGGCAGGAGACCTGATTAGAGTAACTTCAGCACCAGTGTCTACTATCATCCTATGAATCCGCCCATTTATCCAGGTGCTCACCTTTAACCCTTTCTCACCTCCCCCACCTATGCCTAGTAATTCGTAGCGCGATCCCCTTGTCGCCGACTTAGGGCCGGGGCCCTCCCCAAGTCGTTCGCGTTTGGGGCCTTCTTTGGCAAAGTTCCTTTCACGAGGGGTTTAGAACGACATTGGCGAGCGATATGCCCACGACGACCACACCTATAACAATTCGTACTATTTTTGGGAGAAATATCACTAACCCTCTCTGTTTGTCGACATCCCCTGGCCCAATGATTCGTATCCCCGCAGCGATAACAGCCACTTGGATTACCCCTCTCAATGACCCTTACTTCGCTTTGTCCAACTTCCTCGGGACTGGGAATTTCGTTATCCTGGGGATTCTCCTCTACAGTAAATATTCCCTTTTCGTGTCGCCCTAACTCCGTTTCAATGGCTCTAGCCTTCTCAATCGCGGTTTGTAATTCCTTTGGGAACGCGAGTCTCGTCAGCCTCCCAATCTCTCCTCCGAGCCCATTTAAATATGATGTAAGGACGACTTTATCCAGTTGTTTGCGAGCCCCTATAACTTCTTCCTCCGATCCCTCACCTGAGAGTGATCGTTCACCCATCTCCCGACAACGATCTCCGAAAGTTCTGACATCCTCCCCACGCTCTTGTTTCATTGAACTAAGCTGAAGGAGAAACTGCTCAGGTTGCATAGTCGCTTTAAAGCGGTCTAAAAGAGCATCTCGAATCGTGGAATATTTTACATTTGGCCCCTTGAGATCCGATCTGCTGGCCAAAAATTTCGCAGCCATCCCTTTCAGTCTCATCCTTAACACAAGGGATTTATCACGATCTTCCCAGTTTCCGCTAGTTGCCACTAATTCCAAACCATTGAGATAGTCTTGGATTGGAACCCCAGAATCGTCACCGGACCATGGACCGACCATTCCCTGAAGAGAAAGATCCCTCTTTCCTTGCTTACCCTCATGCCTTGTCCTCTCGAATTCTTCCCTGAATTGCTCATTTGCAGCCAACGCCTGATCCAATGCCGTTTTCAGATCGGCAAACTGCTGTTCCGTTACCACCATCGTATAGCTCTATTTTCAACGTTTCCAATGAACCCCAACACGAATAGGGATTGCTTTACTCTCTAACAGGGCTAACCACCAAATATCCGTATTTGGCGGTCCTTAAACCAGGAAACGTGAGGACATTGAATGAACAACTACCCAGCGCCGAGATATCAGTTCGAGGAATTGTCCTATCAGCGTCAGCAGTACAGCCGCCGGCCTATCTCGAGAGCAGGGTTCTTATCTAATGCCGGCTTGCAGCTGGACATTTAAATAACACCCGGAAACCTGACACCATTTGTAAGGGACTGATTAGCAAGGACGGGATTTAGAGGTATAGACAATGGGGAAATATTTTAGAGAAGCGGAAATTCCTTTTTAAAACTATAATTTACACAGAGGATACAAACATAAATATCATAAACCATTGCTACGATGAGAGAAAAGGTTGAGTGAGAGAGACAGATAGGTAGAGTTATCAAATATGATCATTTGGGGAGATTATAGAGAATTTGGAACTGGCCTACCTCTGAACAGCATCTGGGCCGAAGTCTCAGGAACGGATGCAAACTCTGACCGGTCGGAGGTAAGCCAGCTCTTTTTAAACCCTTTGTACCCCACTCCTGCTTTTGCAGGTGATTGAACTAGAAACTCTTGTCAGGTCTTAGATCTTCCAGGAATCTTACGAATCAGCCACGTGCAGTGCCAACATCCCAGACGCAATGTTTGCGGATTCGTGGTTCTCACATCTCTAGAGATGGACAGCCAACCTTTTCTCTCATCCTTATTCACTTAACAAGGCCAAAGGGAAAACGGGGCCTTACAATACCTATTTTTTTTTTCCTTACTACATCATACTAAAAATGAAAAAAAAAAAAAGTGAGGAACAACTGGAATAGTTTTCTTTTTAGTTTTAGTGCTGCTATTGCTGGGCGGTTGTTTTATTAATATTTGTTTTTTTTTAATATATAATATATTTATTATTTATATTATATTTTTTTACACTTTTTATTTTATTTTTTTATTCGCTATAACGGATAACATATAAATAATATCATATAATTTTGTCCTATACGTTTTATTATTATTCTTCCAAAAAGCATCTTTCCAAATAAGCATTTTGAATTAAGAAGTACAAATTAAGGAGGAGTGTACATTAGTTTATCAAGCATTACATTTAAGAAGAAATTATTAATTAAGACCCTGATGATTGGGATTTCGTTGAAGGGGAACCATCCCCTGTCACCCAGCCTATACAGCGTAGTAGGACAATGGGTGTATAGGAGAACCCAAGGTCGGGGGACGGAGGGAGTTCTGCCTTTATCAGTGGGGTAGGCTGTTTGTCAGGGCATCATTGTGGTCTTGTATCAAGAAGGATGTACCATTGCGGTTTTGGAAGCCGTCCAACCGTATACCTACTTCAGACCACCGCACCACACACTCCCTCTTGGTGTGCGTTCGATGGGCCTTCAGTCGACAAGACAAATGTATCAAAGAAATTTGCCATTAATTTTGTACTTAAGGACAATATATGTACATTACACAACATGAAGACCAATTCAAGCAAACGCCTTAATACCTTCTAAATCAATAAACTATATGTAGGAGTACTATTCTTTTGACCTGTCCCATATATATTAAAAATAAATATATATATATATATATATATATATATATATATATATATATATATATATATACAGAGAAACCTCCCTTAACGGACACCTCGCTACAGCGGGCACCTCTATTAACGGACATTTTCTCGCAGTCCCGAATTTTTCTATGGGTAAAATAAACCTCTATATTGCGGACACCTCTGTACAACGGACACGGACAGAAAACCCTGATTTTTTACCTCCTTACTACGGGCAATTACAGCTAATGTTATTTATAGAAGCGTTCCTATCGGTGTAGGTTTCCAGTAAAAT
Organism: Gonocerus acuteangulatus; assembly: GCA_946811695.1. NCBI lineage: Eukaryota > Metazoa > Arthropoda > Insecta > Hemiptera > Coreidae > Gonocerus > Gonocerus acuteangulatus. Next base: position 25,630,601 of record OX328130.1, read on the forward strand.
GCTTTAACAATATCTAACTCTTTGTATGAATAAGATATATATATATACAGAATAGTGACTAGTAATATCTTCCTAGGAATTTCACAACAGGAACCCCTTCCTTTTCAGCAGAAGCATATGATTTTCCCGCTGGCAGATTACTATTGTTTTGCCTACGCCGTATCACCCTCTATAGCTAGCGCCCAGAGTGTCTGCTATAGAGAGGTTTCAGTGTGTATATATATATATATATATATATATATATATATATATATATTATTAGTATAAGGGGAACAGTAATACCGATATATGGAATAAAATGTGTAAACATATCGTCCTTACCATGTCAAACTATCGAATATGCAAATTCTAACAAACTACAGAACGAACATATTCTATCCATTGTAATACATTAAAAAATGGCCTAATTAGATACTTTATTTAAGGCATTAAAGGCTATTCTAAAGGGGTTAGTTGTGACAAGCCGTATCGTCCACAATCCAAAAGCATAGTCTCGAATCTGTAAAACAAGATTTTGCATATTCGATAGTTTGACACGGTAGGGACGATGTGTTCTTATTTTAAACGAACATTGGCATTTTAATAGAATGTGAATCTATAGCCAGCGATAAGAATGATTTGGTTTCAGATAGGAAGAAACTATGGTATTTACCTGTCTTAAGCGGTAGTCATCGTAAACTTCGTGAAATTTAATATTGACGAATTCCGTCAAAATGCATTTAGAAACGTCGAAATATAGATTCATCTGACAATCTTCCCCTTATTAAAAATCCAAATATTTGTCGCATTGTTAAACTTTTTATTTGACTCGTCCGTTCTTCATTGATTTATTATACATATAATGTTTACATATACTTTGTATATATCGCCGATACAAATGCAAAGTATCGAATGTGAAAAAAATACATCTTTCATTTTCAATCTTTACTAATTTCTGCTGGATTAATGTACGGCAAACCTTTGAATCATAGTTTACTGTATGAAAGGGAAAGTATTCCACTGTCAGAAGGTCAAATCTGCCGAATATTTGACTGTCCAAAAAAAGTTATGAATAAATGCTTTTCCACTCTGAAAAGTGGTGATTTTCATATTCGATACTTTGCATTTGTAGCGACGATATATAAGCCACAACGGTAGTTATAAATTAATGAAATCTGCCAATAAGACTTTAAGAGGGTTTTACCTTAGGATTGAAAATCCACGAGAAGAATAACCAGAAGGTTGGTTAATTGCTGGCAAGACGGTGCCGGTGAGAAGAAAAATCACCACAATCCACCTTAAGAAGGATTGGATTAATGTTTCAAGATCAGGAACAAAAGTTTCTAGTTGGAAAATCCTCTCTTTTTCACTAGAAGCCCCAGAGGGGAAATGGCTTTTCAGATCTCTAAGCCGTTCAAGACCGTACATAAATCTCTTAGATCAAAATACCTTACAAACAAATCCAATAAAAACCATTAAATAAATTACTAGAGATTGCTTGAAGAAACCCGACTTCATCGTTCAAATCCGATCTTTTCGAACTGGAAGGCTAAAGATGGAATGACCTTACAGTCCAGGCAACACAATTTTTAACTTCGTAACTTTGCTTGGGCTGGATAAGAGGTGAACATATCAAAAGTCCTCACCCGTTGCCTTTGAGCCGGGAGGGAGGGGGGTTTAGAAGGTCCAATTTTTCGGGTTTTCACTTATATCTCGGAAACCCTGCGTCCTAGCAACATGACCATTCTATAACAAATGAAAGCTTATTAAATGTCCTACATGTTCTAGCTAATGAAGTATTTCGAGATACCTTTAGTTTTCAAAATATCCGCTCTTGAAAGTCTGTCATTTTGGGAAAAAAACACACTTTTTTCTATTCTCGACCGGATATCTCTTCAACGATGGACCCAAAAAATAAATGTCGGTTATGGGGTTGTAGAGCATTCCATTCGCTCCAATAATATATGTAACTTTACTATTTTATGTAAATGAACACTTTACTTAGATTTCACGATGAACACTGAAATTATTTTTACGTTTGAAGGAAAATACATAAAATAGCAAAGTAATATATATTATTGAAGGGAATTCAATACTCTACAACCCTATAACCGTTATTTATTATTTTGGTACATCGTTGAAGAGTTATCCGGTCAAAACGGGGAAAAAATATGCGGCAAAAGTGTTTTTCCCCAAAATGACAGACTTTCAAGAGCAGATATTTCGAAAACTAAAGATATCTCGAAAAACTTTATTAAATAGAACTTGTAGAAAATTTAATCAGCTTTCTTTTGTTATAGAATAGTCATGTCGCTAGGACGCAGGGTTTTCGAGATATAAGTGAAAACCCGAAAAATGGGACCTTCTAAACCCCCCCCCCTCCCCCCTCCCCCGGCTTAAATAGGGGCGAGGACTTTTGATATGTTCACCTCCTATCCAGCCCAAACAAAGTTACGAAGTCAAAAATTGTGTTCCAAAAATTTCCATCTATAACTGTTCGTTGCCTGGCTGTTAGATTATATGTGATAATACAAAAGGGGAAGTAGTCAGACGCCCCCCTTACACAGTATGATACTTTGTATAACCAGTGCTGGGCAAAACTAACGTTAGTTTACTCTAACTAAAAATAAACTCACGTTAGATTTTTAGTTTTAGTTTTAGATTTGTATAATTTTTAGTTTTAGTATCAGTTTTAATATTGTAATTAGTTTAAATTAAGCAAAAGTTTAGTTTTATTTTTTAATTTACTAATCCGTTTATTGAATTTTTTGATTCAGGACAAGGGTAAAAAAAAGAGTGTTTATCTATTAGCTATAATGGGGATAAAATGAGGTTACAACTTACAACTATGACTTTAGCCTATTTAAAACAAAATGAAAAGAAGATCTATTAGTTTTAAAAATTTACTTAATTATTGAAATATCATATGATTTACATTAAAATTTGCGTTATTTTAGTAAAACTAAACTAAACTAAAGCTTTAATTTAGTTTTTAATAAATTCCCAATACTTTAGTTTTAGTTTATCTAATATCCATTAACTCCAGATTTCCCAGTCCTGGTACTGGTATAAATGTCAATAACAAAAATATATTTGTTACTAATATGTATAAAGTAACATTAAGTTACGTCCTGATCCTTTTTGCCTTAGGATTAGCTGAAATGTAAATATTTATGCACGACTATTTATCTATTTAATTATATTTTATCATTTTATTTATTATTTTTTCTAATATTATTTTTATTATTATTACTTTTAATTTTTTTTTTCCTTTTAGCTATGATTTTTATTTTTTTTTGTAATTATATTAATGTATGTACTATTTTTTACTGTAATCTCATTATGTGAAATAATAAAAATGTCTTTATTTATCACAATTAACCAATGTACTATATTATTTGTGCAGATAAACGCTTTATTATATATATTAAAAAAAATAAAATAAACTTCTATTTAAAGTTCGAGCGATTTTTGATATTATCCAATTTTTTATCGTGCAATGTTTTAATCACGTCCTTTTCACTCTCAGACAACACTTTTCCTCTAGGCATTACTTAATCAGGTTTAATTAGACTCGCTGATTGAATTAATGTAATGTTCACTAAAACCGTTCCTAGGGCAAGGTTGATATAAGAACTGAGTGGGTGGCCTATACTTTTGTCGCGCGTAAATATTTACATTTCAGCTAATTTTTTAGTCAAGAAGGATCAGGACTCATTACAGACATGACCTTCCAAAAGTCAGTGACATTAGAACAGAATGTATTTGCTTTGGCTTAAATATAACATTAAATAATGACAAAAACTAACATAACATTGCATATAACACATTGGGTGGCATATAATTTCGTTGGGGGTACGAGTATACCCTTAATATTTACATTTCAGTTAATTCCTTAGCCAAGAAGGATCAGGACTCATTAAAGACATGCTCTTCCAAAACTCAGTGACATTAGAACAGAATGTATTTGCTTTGGCCTAAATATAACATTAAATAATGACAAAAACTAACATAACATTGCATATAACACATTGGTGGCATATAATTTCGTCGGGGGTGCGAATATACCCTTAATAATTGGACTGGAGTTTGGCATCATCTATCCAGACTTTTCTTGCGAACAATCAATTCAGTCTACATTCACTTCGGTTGAAAAAAAAAGAACCCATTCTGGCCCCAAGGAGGTCGTGGGTTCCCCCTTATCTTGTCGAAGTTTGATTTGTTTCCAGGGGGAATCTCAGGTACCTACCTACAGATTTGTCAAAATTCCGATTAATGCTATCTCTGTCGAAGCGAAGCCTTGAATAAGGCAATCCGTTCTAAGGGCGAGAAGAGAAAGGGAAGACCCTAGAGATGATCAGCTCCTTTGGCCATTGTGGATCTGAAAGGGCCATTGTGAGCCGGTCCGGGATAATAACCTCTAGTGGCTATTATAGAGTAATCATTAGGCCATGGATACAGCCTAAGGTTCCATCGCCATTCCTTAGCAAATATCGGGAGTCTGCTTGGGCAGTTAGGGCTTAGGAGGAGAGGTCTATCTTATACGACGCTTGGAGTCCGAAAAGAAGTCGTTTGGAATATGCAGGAAGAATTTCTGGCGTCCTGACGGCGTTTAAAAGCCTTTAAACTTCAAGATGTTTCAAAGATGAGAAAGTCCTCATACAGTTCATATTGGAGGAAGGTGGAGCCCAACAGAACTACATCACCATTGAGTGCTTCGAAATTCACTTTTAGATGTTTGCTTGTGTTCAAGGTCAAAAACCAATATTAGATGTAAATGTAGTGTTTAGAATTATTGATCGCTTTGCGTGTGTCCCCAGATATTATAGTCTAATACTTCTTCTTTTTTTATTATTATTTTTTTTTTTTTTTGTTCTTACGGTCCACCGGGAATTTTCCAAACAGGCCCTAAATTGAGAATCCAAGGCGTTAGCCACTAGACCACTTTAAACCCCTGGTGCTTAATATTAGGAATTGTTGCTTTATTTCTCTTTACTCTCATTTTTTTTTTTTTTTTTTTTGTTAGTTTTAATTTGTTTTTCTTTATTAAATTGAATATTATAATGAATATTTTTTAAATAAGTAAAGTTTAATTTCTGCTTACGTTACTTTTTGATTTTTTTTTTTTTTACGGCGGCCGACATCTGAGCCCTTAGCGTCAACAAATTCTCTCAATGGGGCCTGAACTCATAAAGATTCGTGCTCCTAGGGGGATTCGAACCCCTATCTCCCATATGAGAATGGAAGAAATTAGTCACAAGACCATGGGACTTAGGTTGTCTATGCTTATTGTAAAATGAGCATTAAAATATTGATTTTTATTGAGATTTCATTGAAGAAGGTGCTTACGTTTATTCCAAAAGGTTAAAAGCAAAAATTAACTCACTGTAGTCTATGGCTTTCAAATTATACTAGGGACAAGAACGAAATCACTCTATGATGAAGCAGGTCCTTCGAGTAAGACTTCGTTTTCCGTTAACCGCTAAAAATCTACACACGATTACTTTCGGAACGGCGAGAGACTCTTCATAGGCTACGCCCGAGTATATTCAGATCAGTCATTTTCTGTCATTCCTTCAGTTTTGTACTCATTTCTGAGGATTATCTGCTCTTTATGAGTGGACAGTAGTATTTCTCACTTATCTTTCTCACTAATCAATGGCGTAAGCATCACTTCTTCCACAATTAACTGATCATAAGGCGTTTCTCTTTCACTGGACGGTACCATTACTAAGCCAGGAATATATTCAATAAGCGAGGCATCTAATAGCTATTTTAACAGAACCAGAACGTATAAATTACGCAGAAATTTTCTATATTTGTTCGGTGGACCATTATTAATGCCCCTACTAAAAATATAACAATTCAGGAATTCTGGTAGAAAGATATGAAAACGCTCATATTTTCTAAAATAATGTCGAGAGATGACTTTCTATTGTACAATCAAATCTACATTACTGTAAATAATGGGATCACATTAGTTCAGTGTGTTGAATTTGGTAAAAGCCTATACTGCTTATAGATTTGTCTGAGATATTTCTCTGTTCGCACTCTTTGGGCAAAGTTCGACACTTTGCTATCAGTTAAATGAACATATCCTATCAGTATAAGTTTGTACTTATTACAGCACAATGTACTAATGTGGCCCTTTTTACGGAAACATATAACCCAGATAACAATTCTTAGAATTAAAATGCCCTTGAATCATATAAAAAATATACTTCTCAAAGCAATGTACCCTATTTTAAATTTACACGTAGATGAAATCCTTTTATTATTTAAGGATCGTTTTTTTTTTTGTTTTTTTTTTTAAACAATTCATCCGTTATGTCGAACCATTTCCAGTCTATTCAGATTAAAACATGGAAAAGTAAGGCACTATATTGGACCAATTCTGTTCACCGGGGAAGTAATAACTAATATATTCATTTCTTTCAGTACCTACAGTCGATGCATAACAATATTTTTTTTTTTTTTTTAATTAAAAATAAAACAAAAAATACAAAAAAAAAAAAAAAGGAATATAATAAAAATCAGTAAAGTAAAAGAGGAATATAAAAATGGGAAAAAGGGCATAACTCTTAGTAGAGAGGTTGAATAATGAGATGGTAGAGGATAGAGAATTATCGCTCCACCCATTTCTACACAATTATCTAAAGAATACTTTTAGCACTTTCCTCCGAAGGAAAGTAGCTATTGAGGCTGCACTCATGACGGAATTTTTGAAAAATTTCTTCAAATCTTTATCGATCCTACCTAGTAGACACCGAAAATGACCCCCGTTAAACTTTATATATATATATATATATATATATATATATATATATATATATATATATATATATATGTCTGTTAACACGATAGCAGCCAGAGTTTTTGTTTTTTTGTCACGAAACTTGGTACATAGCATTCAATTAGCAAACGATTGAACGAGTTCGTTAACCACCAAAGTCGGTCCACCGGAAGGGGGGGTGGTTACCCCGAACCCAAAACACTAATTTGACTATGTCAGCCGTAACATTTGTTATATTTCAACGAAACTGGGTATTCATAGTGGTAATATAGAGAGAAAAGTGAGATATAAAAATGAACTAAAAAGGTTCATTAGAAGGGGGGGGGTTTACTCAGGACCCACAATACCAATTCGCCACTACCAGCCGTGATTTTTGGTATATTTCGACGAAACTCGGTATTCGTAGTGGTAATCCACAGGTAAATATGTGTTGTAAAAATAAACTAAATCGGTTCATTAGGAGGGGGGGGGGTTTACTCCGGACCCACAATACCAATTCGCCACTACCAGCCGTGATTTTTGGTATATTTCGACGAAACTCGGTATTCGTATTGGTAATCTACAGGTAAATATGTGTTGTAAAAATAAACTAAATCGGTTCATTAGAAGGGGGGGGGGTTTACTCCGGACCCAAATTCCTAATATACTCATACCGGTCGTAATTTCTGCTGTATTGTAACGAAACGCGGTATACGTCGTGGGTAACTCATGAGAAAGAAGTGTTGTAAAAATGAGCTGAATCGGTCAATCGGAAAGCGGGGGTTTAATTTGTAATATATTTCAATAGAAAAGCCCGCCAGACGTAGGTTCACAAAGCCGCCGCAAGGAGCGCTTTCTACCACGACGTTACTATATCCTGTTCCTGCGTTAGATCAAAATACGATAATATGAGGTTTTTTGTATTTATTACGTAGTGTAATAGGTACCATGTGTAAACATAACTCTGGAAGCAAATTAATAATTGATCAGTTACTTATTACAAATTTAAAAGAGAACTATTCATGTTTTTTATTTTATTTATGTAGGATATTTTAAGCGAATTGTTCTGGAAAGCAGTCTACACTACCCAAATTCTGAGGAAAGTGCTTAGTTATGCAGCTCCTGCGTGACGGACTTTTTTTTGTTGAAAATGATGTCCAAAATCACCCAAAAAAGTTTGGCTACTTAGACCTGAATCACCTTCATATATATATATATATATATATATATATATATATATATATATATATATATATATACACTAGCGCTCATAAGTATTTTGACAAGAAATTCTTCAAGGTTCTTGAATGACCAAGTCCAAGTGATGATCTAAATCCCATAGAGAATCTGTGGGAGGATAAATATCGCTGTGTAAGAAGTACAAATCTTTGGATTAAAGAGCCTTTATTTCATGCTGTTAAGGAGGAGTGGGTTACAACTCCTATGAGTCCAATACTGAAGGTAGTCGAATTTACGGCAGTATGCTGTTATAAAGGCTAATGGTTACCCTACTAAATATTGGTTCGCTTAAAAATAAAGATGATAAATTTAATTACTGGGTGAAAATAGTTGTGAACTATCATGTTATTTATTTACAGCATTGTTTTGAATTCAGACATTTTTTAGAAATATATAGAAAAATAAAATTTCTTCCAATAAAAATATTTGCATTTGTGTGTCTATTGTTTGTATGTGTAAACACACTATATACACATATACATATATGTGTGTGTGTGTAGTGTGTTTTTGCTCTCTTATACGCTCCAAATTGATCCGATTTTGATTTTTAGTACAAAAATGCTTTGTCTAATTTAAATGGTCAAGTTCGCTAACCATTGGAATCCGCCTACCTGAACACTTTATGATTGCACACAGTGATACATAAGTCGTTATGTTTACACTACGTTTATTTACTAACTGTATTAATAATTTGTATATTTATTAAATTTTTTTCAAATAGTTTTGTTAATTTATTTATTCTAATATTTCACTCATTCATTCTTGCAGAAGAAAACTGTACAAGACTTAGTTGTTTTTTTTTTTTTTTTCATTTTATTTCTAATCTTATGTTTTATTACTGTAATGTAATAACATATATGTTGTATAATCTGTTCCCGCATGGGAACAATTTAATGATAGAGTGTTGGGGCCAAATACAACAAGAATACTTGTCTTTAATGTTGCCAATACCCCAGGAGATCCATGTAGGAACTGCTAATACATGTGATGTGCAGTGTACAGTGCATTGATTGGAGGTTGTTGTTGTACCCGCCGCAGCTGTCAACAAGGCACGAACAAGTAGTTAATATAGTTCACAGATAGTTATCACTTAATGAGGAGTAGTTAGCCGTCGAGGCGATAAGCTATCAGGGAATGGTTGTGGTCCGACTAGGAAAACGTCGATACGATTTTTGAAAAAATGTGTGTTAAGGACGTTTCGGCTACTTTTTGGCAGCCTTCTGCAGCAATGAATGCCGTGGGGTGAAAATATTCTCCATGAAAACATAATTGATAACTTTGGACTTTCTCAACCTCCTGGCACTTATTGCTAACGAAGGCCACCAATGAGTTGCCGAAATGTCCTTGAAAAAGATTTTTACAAAAATCGTATTTATTATTCGTATTATTTATCGTATCGTATTACTATTCCCTAATTTCTTATCTCTTAGTTATGGCATTTTGCAAAGGAAAATGGCTTTACCATAATAACCATATTATCTAATCTAGCTATCAATGATTGTTCAAAATTTTCACGCAATAGAGCCGATTTTTTGGACAGAATTATTCTCGGATAAGCAATATGAGCTGTGAGCACGGTGATGTAACACGACAGAATTTATAACTTCTGAGGCTCCACTACGTTTAGATTACCTTATAAAATCTATTAGCGCGGTTTCTCCCTCCCTCTATAGGGAGGAAACCCGCTTATGAGGATGACCTCATGACACAATCCGAAAGAGCCGAATAGTAAATTCCACATTTCAGAACCCATAAAACACGAAAATAACGGAAGTTGAAATTTGTATATGTATATGTATATATATATATATATATATGTCTGCTTGCTCTCTCAACGGTTCAAAAATGGTCTGATTTTGATGAAATTTGGTACTAAAATTTTTCGTCCAATTTGAAAGGTCTAGTTAGTTAAACTGTCTACTGGAACACGGTTTTTGGAGCGAAATTAACGTGTAATAAAATCGTAACGCTTATGTTTTCGAGTTTATTTGCTTATAGGTACTTGTTTTTAGGTTTATTAACGTAGAAAAACGAATGAAACCATTTTTAAAGCGATATCGTCGATACAAAAGCAAACTAACAAATATGAAAAAATACATCTTTCATTGTCCATATTTAATCATTTCTGCTGGACTTATTTACGGCAAATTCTTCAATCTGACTTCACTCTATTAAAGGGAAAGTATTCCACTATAAAAAGGTCAAATCTGCCGAATATTTGACTGTCCAAAAAAAAGTTATGAATGAATACTTTTCCACTCTGAAAAGTGGTGATTTTCATATTCGTTAGTTTGCTTTTGTATCGACGATATCTGTAACTATTTTCGAGAAACATTAGAACAGCTACTTTTCCAAACTAGTTTTCAGTTTGGGCATTCAGAAACGATTGATTTAATTGAAACTTGTTCTAATCTAATCTAAGATAGATGAATTTTGGTTGTGTTGGGAGTCAGGGAAGTACTAGAAATAAAATATTTCATTAACAGGCATGAAAAGTATTAGGATTTTCGTATGTTTTCTAAAATATCTCGAAAACAGTTAAGAAATCGTGGCAAGTGGAAGATAAAGGTTCGAAAGCTTACTAAATTATCTACAAAGAAAGTCTGATGAAATTTTTGACAGGTTGATGTCAATCGGAGAAATATGGACTTGAAAATTCCCAATAGTTAGTTTTGCTCTTTTGAACGGGATTTTGTATCTGTTTACCAAACGTTTTAGCTGGTTGTTGATTTTTTTAGTAGTATTTAACATTAAAATGAGTATTTGACTAAAGCAAGTGAAGAAAATGTGAAACGTTGTTATAGTGTTTACAAGAGCGAACGTTGAGAAGGTGGGGGAAGTCGCCATGATACTGTCAGTGTCCTGCTGTGTCACCTTAAACCTTTTTGTTTTTTTTATATTTTCTTAGTTTTTTTTTTTTTTTATATATATTTTCTTAATTATTTGTATTTTATTTTTTATATTTTCTTAATTTTGTTTTCGCCAATTCTATATTTATTTTTTATTTTTGTCTCTTTAAGGAAAAGTAATATTTTAGTTTTTATTTATTTATCGAGTTTATGAAATATTAAATTTTCTTTGTTGTCATCATACGTTATTAAAGGTTAACCTTTTAAAAAAATCGCTCCTTTATGCAACTCCTCCATGACAGCCCTGTATTTTAAGAACTGTTTATTATCATTAAGAGACTACCAGGTACTTAGAATTAGACGTAAAGTGCATTGTTGTGTAATCAGAGCATTGAGTTTATCATCCATTATCAACAATGTCAACCAGTTTTGACAGATTACAGGATATTTAAGTTGGAACTGTTGTACATTCTGCGAATTCACACGAACCCCGATAAACTTGGCAGACAGCTAGATGCCAGAGATTGGACAGCTTGCAAGTACGTCGCATATTAATGCTTTCTCTAGAGAGGAGCACTTGGGAGAATGACACGTCGGGAGTAAGTATCGATTATTCAATTAGTTCGCATTATCGCTAGGCCAGCAGGCGATATGGAGGGAGTTCACGGGGGATCTTCCTTAATGTTCTCCATATATTTCGTTCGAAGGGCATTCATTTCAAATTAGGCATAAATTAATGTAAACAGGGTTATGTGGTTTTCCAACAGACACAAGATTATAATATGTTTCGCGAGAAAAATGTAAATTTTGGGTAATGTCGTCGTTAGACATCGTTTATGTAACATTTAGAGATTAAGTGATTAATAGCCGGACCCAAAGATCCGTCCTTCATCTTACGACGTTTAAGCGAGTTTCTCCTCCTTTCCTCCATACTGGCGTCGACATCAGTACACAATCCGGAAGTGCTGACTGGAAAACTGTATGTTTCAGAATTCATGGATCTTGAAATTAAGTACAGTGAAGCATGGAAAATTAGAACGTCCATTATTCGAAAGCGTTTTTAATTTGAATATTTCTCTCGGTCCGTAGATTTTAGTGCATAAAAAATGTAAAATTATCGTGGTTAATACGAATAAAATTTTGGATAATTAGATTTTTTTCGAGTCTGCACCTCCAATGGGAAGTGGACAGAGAGGCAGCCGATCTTAAATCTTGTCAAATTATTCCCACCTCGGGTAACTGCTTTAAAAAAGCTGGATATTTTAAATCAAACGAAAGTGGAATAAGTCGCATCGATTCCATTGACGATTTACAACCAGTGGACGGATGACAAGACGCCGTTCCAGCCTGTCGGATAACCTATGAAGATTTCATTATTGTCAATGAAGATATCGCAGTGTGCGGTGACTTAAATGAAGTCGAAATAATCGCCAATGTTCTGGAAGAGATTCGCAGCTTCTCAGAAGCATGATGATGAAGACGATGAATGAGGGGAGTCTACAGTAACCAAGGAAACGCCAGTTCCTAGTCTAGTCCAATCACTCTTGTATAGAAAGGAATTAAGGTAATTTAAAGAATGTAAACGTGATGTCAGTGAGAATGTTTTTAAATCATTAAATGTTTTAAAATATTTAGTTATCTCCGACGGGCTTCAATCAATGAAGCAAAAAAAATTTCAGACTTTTTTCAAAAACAATAGACTTTTATTTTTACTTTTTTGGAAAGTTATTTATTACTTATGTACTTAATCATCAATTTGTGCAATTTTCGTTTTTTTGTTCGATTTTTTTAGCCCTTTATTTTCAAAAACTTTTGCAATTCGAATTTTGGGCAATTAGAATTTTTTCATTAGTCCCTAGGGGTTAGAATTATCCAAGTTCTACTGTACCTATATTTTTCGTTCAGTAAATTAATTAGCCTTTCTCCTGGCCATGCTTCATTCACCATAATCTTTCAACATTTTTTTGAGTAATTTAAGAAATGTGAAATTCTGCCTACTGGTGTTACTTTATTCATGTAAATTTTATATTTCATGTACAGCATGGAAGAAATTCCAGGCTTTATAATTTTCTAAAAAGCGGATAAAGATATTGGTTACCTTAAAAATGCTTGCATTCGATTCCCCACATCAGGCTACATAAATAGTTCCCGGAAATCTATGACTAAGAGCCGGAAATTTTATATCATTTGGAGTGGCGTATTTAATCGCAGTAATAAGAAACTATATTAAGAATAGCAACTGATAAAATCAAATCTTGGAAACATAAAGTTTTAAATTTTAACGTCTATTTATTGTTGACAACGAATTTTGCTCTGTACTGGTTAAACACTTGTCAGTGGTGACCTATAGATAACGGGTTATCTCTAAGTTATCTGTTTGTTGACAGTCCGGAGCGTCCCAGTGTCAAGAAGCCTTGTACTTCGATTACTTATCAATTGATGAATAACATATAGTATGACGTGAACCGTGCTATAATAAACTCCAAAAAATTATATAGTAGCGTTAATTTTGATGATAGATTATTTAACGCAATAATATAATTCTTAATTACAAAGGAAAATAATAAAACAATTTTTGTTTAGATATAAAAAATAAACGTACAAAAAAGTAAATAAATTTATTAGAACTAGCTCTAGTTTAACAATTTCTAACGGGGTTATCTACTTTTGCAGAATTCCGTGCAGGTGTTCAAGCCCCTCTAATCAATGCAGTGCTGTTGATGCAGCAAAGGCGCAATCTGCTTTGATTCTTTGGAGGCTTATCTGAATGCAGTTTCCATTCTCAGTCAATTATATTTAATTACTATTTGCTCTGAAATTATTTGAGCAACCAGAGGAAAATGGCTTCTTTTTTTTTTCTTTTTTTTTTTTTTTTTGGTAAATAATCTCCAGTAGCAGTGCAAAGAAAGGAATTGAAAACATTTTGAACTAATCGCGTTTGAGATTCATGAAATAAAATTCGAACGTATCTAGAAATATTCATGGATTCCTCTTCTTCTTAATGTAAATGATACATTAGGTAACTAACTCAGTTCTTGTTTTACCGGCCTGACGAAGGCTTAAATTTGAAGCCGAAACGTTGGCAAATAATACAACTCATTTTCTTATTAAAAAAATAGTTTTAATAGGTTACCATGACCGACATACTGACAAATTCTACATTCGTAAAAATGTAACTATTCTATCCAATATCTACCTATATTTGTATGACATGATATTTGTGGGAGCAATATTGGGCAAAACTAAATCTTAACTAAAAATTGGAACATAAAAAAAAAACTAAAATTAAATTAACTAATGGTTATTAGTTGAACTTAATCTAAAATTTAATCATTGGGAATTGATTAAAAGCTAAATTAAAACTTTATTTTAGTTTAGTTTTACAAAAATAACGTGAATTAATGTAAATAATATGTTATTTCGATAATTAAGTAAATTATTAAAACTAATAGAACTTGCTTTCATATTGTTTAAATAGGCTGAAGTTGTAGTTGTAACCTCATTTTTTCTGCATAATCGTTCAAAAAAAAATACATAAATACCCATTTTTTACCCTTGTTCTGAATCAAAGTATGCAATAAACGTATTAGTCTATCAAAAACTAAAACGAAACTAAAATTATAAATTAAGGTCACTTTTGCATAAATTAAACTAATTACCCTACTAAAAACGGATTCTAAAACTAAAAAACAACTATTGGAAAATACTCCAACACGTATTTAATAATTTTACAAATCTAAAACTAAACTAAAACTAATACTATAACGTGAGTTTATTTTTAGTTGAAATGAATTAACGTTAGTTTAGTAAGTTAACGTCAGTTTTCCCCAACACTGTTTGGGAGTATAGATTTATTCTAAAATTACCAAGATGATAAATTTTATAAATGATATTTAAAGTTATATGCTTCAATTATTATCTGGAACCGCAGGTAGCGACATGATGTTAGGTGTGGTGTTAGACTATATACCTATCGCATTATTGATGTAGGAGAACGAATGCGGTGTGATGCATATTGATGTGGACCCAACATAGGTACAGGTGAGAACCTCGAAACGTCAATAATGCTACACTTATGCATAGTCTCTAGCTCTAAGAAATAATTGTTTTAGCATTATCATAATGCAATTTTGTAAGGAATTCACTGCATCTGTTGAGGTTGCAATCACGAAAGAAGTTTTGAAAAATGTCTTCAAATATTTTTGGATATATATACAGTAGAGTCTGCCAAATCCGGCGTCGTCGGGACCGGGGTGCAGTCGGATTAGAGAAAACGCCGGATTGGAGAATTTAGTGAAGGATACTGCGATCCATCTTGGGAGGGAGGGGAGTATGCGATGGCCGGACATGGAGAAGAATAACTAACCTGGAGCTGTATGAGGCGTATAAGGAAAAAAATGTTGTCCATTTCATCCGTGTGGGAAGACACAGATGGGCCGGTCATGTGGCTCGAATGGATCCAGGAGAACAGCCAAGGAAGACAATGGAAGAAGTGCTCCATGGAAGCAGAAGAAGTGGGAGGCCGAAGCTCCGCTGGAAGGATGGAGTTGCTCGTGATGCTACGACCCTATTAGGCGTACAGAACTGGATGGTTGCTGCACAAGATCGGGACAGCTGGCGGAAGCTGATTCAGGAGGCCCTGACCTAGCAATGGGTTGTGCGCCAGTTAAGAAGAAGAAGAAGGAGAATTTAGTTAAAAGCGGTCACTTATGTATTTGAAAAACCTTTTTATTCGAAGATATAATAATATGTACCATTTTTAACATTGCATATTTAAAATAGTACATATTATTAAGATCTTAACTTCTAAAACTTTCACTCCACTCGCAATGAGACTGGCTAAAGTCAGGCGTTTCATTTATATTATTAGTAGAAACACAAGTTCCTCCCTCTAAAACAAAATATATATGCCTTCTTTGACTTCCATTCAATGAAATAACACGAACAAATTTTTGCCAGGATAGGAAGGGAAGGTTTTCTATGAACCATCTCGGATACCGGATTACAGAAAGCGACGGGTAAGGGAGAATCTACTATATATATATCTGTTCGCTCTCTCACCGGCTCAAAAAACGGTTCGATTTTGATGAAATTTGTTACAAAAATCTCTCGTCAAATTTGAAACGTCAAGTTCGTTAACTAGCAGAATCCATTCACCGGAACATGGTTTTTGAAGCATTTTATAGGTTCCTTAACGAATGAAACTATGTTTAAAGCGATATCTGTAACCGTGCTTAAAACTTCGTAAAGGTTTGTTCTCTTTAACGGCTTTTTGTCTCGGTTTGTAATAATTGGATCTTTTGTTTGTTACAAAAATTAAAATATTACTATTCGTGTTTATTCTGTATTTATGTTAAATATTTAAAAAAAGAATTCTATAGAAGTCAACCGATGTGTTTAAATTTTCACCTGATTTAAAGATTCAGAAATTGTGTGTATAACGGCATTTTACGCTCTATAATTCACATAAATTTTGTGTTTTAATTGGTTTACACAAAATTAAGAAGTGAATAAACGTAGACAGATGATAAAGATTTGATGCACAAAGAAATACAATGATACTAAGTATTTTATTGTAATTCTGCAAGACAATCACACTTCTGCAGATACAATTATAATTATTAAATAATATAGGGTCCTTGTATATTCAAATATTTACAGAAATTATAGATTTTCCTTTTTTTTATTGATAGGAAGCAGCTTCTTTTTCCTATGGCTAGCGAACCATCGTTGTGGATGTACATATAAACGACATCGAAGATAAAATACCAAATTATAAAATGTATTTATATGTACTTTAGAAATTAATGTTTGAGAAGGAACTAACGTTTGAAAACTGTTTTTTGAATTGTTTTATTCGAGAGGACGAATATTTTTTTCATGAATTTTATTATTAAAAAAATAATATACATATAGTAGACACAAATAGATTTTTCTTTTTTGTTGTTTTTTGTTGGAATTTTTTTGTATTTAATAAAAACAAAAAGAAATAGAAGAGGGAATTTAATTTTGCAGCTTTTAGCATGAAGATGGGCAGATTGGAGGTGTATGAAAGGACAAGCTGTTGCGAGCAGGTGGCTGGCTGCTGTTGGAGGCAAAATTGAACACGGTCCGTTGGATCTCTCCGTCAGATGATTCGACTGATAAAATTGGTCAGTCCAGGCTTCCAGGTATTCACTTTGGAATCGCCTTCAATAGGTGGCCCCTTATATATATTCACGTTGACAATATCTTGAGAAAATATATATTCCCTTTTGGATTATCAGTACGTTTCATGCGTAATATGGAAGAGGACAGCACCTTACAAAGTCAATGGTGAGTATCAGTGGAAAAAAATGATGAAATAAACCAGAACGCTCAAAAAAATCTACTTAACATTTACTAAAGAGCAATAGATCACGCCCATCTAATATGGGCCTAGTGCTGAAGTTTGACGGATCCCTAGGAGATGACATTTTTGGTATACCAAAGATATATGACCAATCAAAGAGACCATCCGACATAACGTCGAATTTGCAGACAAGCCAAAGGAGGTAAATTACCGCAGTGTAAGAGTTAGTTTTTGCGGGACATATTTTATTAGTGGCGAAGGTCTAGAACCCAGAGAAAATTACCAGCATGGAAATCTCAGAGCAAAACGGAACTTGGAAGACTGACTTTAAGGTGGATGAAAAAAAATGACTTCTGATAGCAGAACTTTTGTAAGGCAATTCTTTTGGGAACAAAGATGCAGCAATTTATTGTAGAACTTGGGATGAGAGTTTGAAAAACAATTTAAAACTGGAATTTTGATTTGCACGGAAATAAAGTAAGTGCTCCAAAATTAGGCTATATATTCCATATTCAAGGAAACCTAGATAAAGAAATTTTGGTTACGGATGGAATTGAAGGCTTAAGCAATTTCGTATATTTTTTTCAAATTTGCAGAAAACGATAGACGAATCTTGGTTACATTAATTCTAAATCTTGATACATTTCCAAAAAAAATAGGTACATAAATACATCCTCAGTGCGGGCCCAAAAGAAATCGTACCCAAGCATCTCTGTCGACAAGTCATCGTCGAATAGCTTGCGCATTTCTGCCAACCTTATCCAACCATCTTCTCTGTGGTCAAACACTCTTTCTTCTTTCCCCCACCTGAGCATATTTCTTCATTTTTTTTTTTTTTTTTTTTTTTTTTTGTAAACGCTGTCTTCCGCTATCCTTTGCACATCCCTACGGAGGTTGCTATTCTTTATGAATTCCACAATTGGAACGTTCCAGATTTTTCATACAGCTCTCAGATGTATCTTATCCTCATGGTGTCATTTTCCCTTATGGAATCATAAACTAGTCGTAGTATTTTCCTTTCATAAGGTGCAATGTTCGGCTCATGCGCTTACTTCATGGCCCAGCATTCAAATCCACATGTTAGTCCTCAGACTAACCGCATGAGAAGTTTGTAGTACTTGGTCTTTGTACACCTATTTATAAATTCAATTTTGAAAAGTTCAGTTGAGCATTACTTCTCACAGCAGCGAGAATTCTCTTTCCTGTTTCTTTGGTGGGCTTGTTCACAAAGTCTGTTAATTAAATGGCATAAGGTACACAAAGGGAAGAACTACTTCCAACTTAGAATAATGATTTCAATAAATGAATCGCCGGCTACCTAGAAAACAGGCTCAGGTAAAAACAGACAGGACCACATCAAATTGAATAAAACTATTCCTGAATTTCTGGGAATGTTGGTTTCTTTTTATTTCAGGAGAAATATTAAGAATTTCTATTCTGAGCATTCAATGTCACTGCAGATACAAACCTTATGTGTTTAAACAGGCGCATTTCCTGCAAGTAGGACCTTTTTTCCAATTATTTAAGGTCCAGGAAAAGAGAGAGAGAAGGCCTAAACCAGTTGGAGGATGTTAGAGGTACCATTACAATTTCATGAAGATCTAGATTGGATCTTGCCCAGCTTGGGTCTACTCAATTTTTAAAGGTCCTCCCCTTCGTTCTTCTTATTGACTTATTAATTATTTCCAAACTTACACAGCTTACTTGTTGTTATTCTATAAAGGTAACGGGTAGGGGGGAGAGACTTTCGTTCCCCTTTATGTATCAATATGTGAGTAAGGAAGCAGGTAGGGAAATCTCTTGTGGCCTTTTTTGAAAATTTATGAAGTCCGTTGTGCTATAAGTTCGCCTAAAGGAAATTTTGCCCATTTGCGAGACCTTTTATTAAGATCACAGCAGGAGTATTATTCAGTAACATTGCTTCGACCTAAACAGTGTTATAGAACTAAAGGGCCTATTTTGTTGTATGGCTGCTATGAATTTTCCAGTTTGCCAGAGTTTGTATAATCTTCGGATGAAATTTTAATTGATTCCATGAAGTGGGCTATATTGTCTCTATTGAAAATTGTGGTTGAATAAGAAGTTTTGAGAGAAAATTTAATTAAAGGGTTTAAAAGTTGTGTTAGTTACGTCAGCTTGCTACTTGTATGTTGTAATTTAAAAACCTCCTCAGTAACAGTTCAATCAAAAAAGACACGCTGTGTACGAGATCCTTTGAGCCAAGCTCTCAGCAACTTGTGGATTAGTTTATCAAAACTCCATATATTTGATCAAACTTTGGAGTGTGACTGGTGTCCTCTCCGTTCAAACTTAGGCGTATGTCCTCCCTCCCTCCATAGACAGGAAACCCGCTTATGACGTTGACCTGAAACTCCTATCAGGAAGAGCAAAATAGAAAAGTTCACGACCCATCTATATATATAAAAATCACGTGTCTGTCTGTTTGTCCTTTTGTTTCTTATACAAATCCACACCGTTTGACCGATTTTGACCAAACTTAGAATACTGGTAGGTCTTGATGCGGGAAGTCTCGTAGGTTCAGTCAAAAAAATCTCTGACACGGGGAGAGTCATATGCTAGGTTAAAATCGTCAGTTCAGCGACCAAGAGTTCGAATGAATGAACCCAAATAGTTACAGATTTACGTTATTAGATTTTAATATTAATTATTTGATTTCTAATTTTTTTTTTTGCATTTATAGATGCATAAACTAGGTGTAGCACAGCACGCCGGGTAACAGCCAGTAGATTATAAAATTAATAACGGTGGTTCAAATATATATATATATATATATATATATATATATATATATATATATATATATTAAATTACTTCTCCCAAGGGTTACTTAAAGAAGAGATGGACTTCTAGAGAACTGTATTGTTTTTGGATGTGTCACTTTTTTTGGCTCTGATAGAACAAGTTTCGGCTGGAGAAATGCCAATGAACAGCTCCATGAATAATATTCGCCTGAACATCCAAACATTGAGGTGATCATGTTATGGGAAGGGGGAGTATGGCTGCTCGGACGGTAGGATATCATCATTTTATTGAGAAAACAGTAGAAAAACATTAATCTTGTGACATCCTGAAAAAAATATTGCAACCAAGGCTGGAATAATAATATTTTGTTTGCTTTTTATAGACATAACGATCCCAAGCATTCTTCTTATCTCGGAAGAGAATGGGTTCATATAATTGCTCTAAAACTATAAAAGCACTCCTCAAATCACCAGACCACAACGTCATAGAGAATTTTTGGAGTTAATTAGAAACAGAAGTGAGGAAACATAACATATCAAAACAAGAATATCTCAAAAAGACTGTTTAAAAAGAATAGAAGATATCCATCTTGCACAAAAAAGGTTGTCCAATTCAAGCCCAATTGTTTGAAAGTAATAATAAATAATAAAGAATTACCTAAAATTTAAAATATTATTGAATTTTTGGACGTTTTCCATTTTGCATCATTTTCACTGTGACCTTAGAAGTGTATATTAATTTATAAAGTTTTCTTTTAATTTTATGATTTGATCTCAAATTAATTTTTAACTATTGTATATTCTAGCCTGATGATCCTACTGTATTTTTGTAAACAACGATTTTTCAGAATAAATTGTGAGTTGGTATTAAATATATTTTTTTAAAAGTAAATATCTTGCATAATTTTGACTGTGAGCCTCTGTATATATATGTGTGTATATATATATATATATATATATATATATATATATATATATATATATATATATATATATGGTTTCTGAAAGAAATATGCCAGGAGGATTTCGCAACAATTTCACATTTGTTTTAGTAGCTATACAGGTAGTTTTTGACGTGGGAACTCTAATGGAAGCATGTTCAATACCATATCTTTTATATCTCGAAACCGATTGGGAAATCGTAGAAAATGTAAAGCGTGTATTCAAAAACTTATAAAATTTCCCACAGAAACAGCTCGCATGAAATTTTTGATATTGTGCTCACAAATGGAGAAATCTACTGTCTATTTACTGTTGGGGGCCTGTTTACGAAAATTATTTACGAAAGAGTTGGACAAAACAAGATACATAGAGGTATCTGATTCATGACCATAAGGCACACTAGGGAGATAGTGTGGTCAGTACTAAGCTCCGGCCGCCTGATTTTCCCCTTTGAGGCTTCGACTGCTCAATAGCACCAAAGTACCCAATAATAAATTAATTAAAGGCTGGGTTGATCTAGGGACGGTGAGGGAGGCCGAATCCAAACCACGAACGAAGACATTAAAAATATTTATATTAGAGCTTGCTCGGGATTTAAATCAGGTCCTCCAGAGCTAACCTCGCCCCCAGCAAAATACGAACAAGAAGTAATTTTTCCAATTGTGAATTTTTATTATTTCTACATAATAGTGTATGTCATGTTATGTTACTTATTTGTAAGTATACTCCTAAAAAATCTGTTAATGTTATTAAACAAACAAACTTTATCTGTTTGTAATAAATAATCAAACAACTATTGACAAGTAACTGTCAATGGAGGGAGCTGGAACAATTGTCCAACAAATTGGTAGTTGTTTCATTGAAAATTGTTTATTAACCATCCGCCAAATTGGTAGATGTTTCATGGAAAATGGCTAGTGCTTTAGAAGCCCTCGGAACTTTGGACAAGAATGAGATTAATCTTGATTAGGTTTCTGGCGAAAACTGGGCTGAGTTAGTGAGTTGGCTGGAAACTTGCTCGGCCTACGCACACAGTTAGTACTTTCTTTATAAAATTAGTTAGCCAGTAATTGTAGTAACAATATCTTATCTATCAGGAGGCAAACTTAAAAATGGATTATTAAGAGTAATTTACGGTGGAAAAAGAAATAAATAAAAATTCCGACTCGCAGGAACTGCGTCATCTTAGGGCGGTTTCGATGTCAATGAGAAGGTAGATTTAAGGCGCGACAACAGGGAACTGACATTATCCTAACCGGAAATTGTTCCATCCTTTTTTCTTTTTCTTTTTTTTTTTTTTTTATTGTGTTACAAACCAAAGGTACACAATCACACACAGGTATTTGGGCATTATTTGTTGGAGCTATTTAATTTTGTCACAACGTTCGCTCTTGGAAACACCGATTCAAATTTTCTTACATTGTTTTACTAAAATACTCATCTTACTGCTATATGCAATGAAAAACAACAACTACCAATTAAAACGTTAAAAAAAACACAGACAAAACCAAGTTCAAAAGAGCAAAACAAACAATCAAAAAACTTAAAACGTTACAAAAGAAAAAGTCCGCTGGCGTTCGCGCATGCGTGGTGACCATGTACGAAACCGCTGGCTTTCGCGCATGTGCGGAGGCCATTTACGAACATAAATATGCTTTAGCGATGACTAAACTGGAAAAAAACGTTACAAAAAAGCGTCTGCTGGCGTTCGCGCATGCGTGGTACCATATACGAAAAAGAAGACTGTATGTTATACAGTACGTTACATAGGTTTGTCGGGTGGACCTAGGGCATATTTATATTCCTGAATTTGAGCAGGAATTTTTTTTTGTTAAATTACGTCACATCTTGACAGCGGTTTCGTACATGAAACCGCGAAGGCCAGCGGACACTTTTTTGCAACGCTTTTTTATAATGCTTTTTTGCAACGCTATTTTCAGTTTAGTCATCGCTAAAGCATATGTATGCTAAAATTGTTTATTTCTATACTAAGCTTTCGAAATGTCACTCGGAATAAGTACGAAACTAACACACTTCTTGCGAGTCGGTATTTTTTTTTCGTTAAGTAGGAATATGACAGTGTCCAATACTTCTTCATGTCTGATATGGTGTTTATTGGATCAGGATGCAAGTGTTTTCGATTTCTTCTAAATTTTGATATTTACCTCAGCTAGTCTAATTACCATTCCCGAAAGGTCTACCAAATATAGAGCGACACGTTGCAGAATGATGTCACGTAATTTTCCTGCAACATTAAAACATATAAATAAAACGCGTAAATGATAAGGACTAGATATGGACCATATATTGTAGAGGGTGGGCGGAGTCTCCTGATAAAGTGGACTGTATTTGGTGTGGGAAAGGAGACAAGCAGACAGCTCCTGAACCCTCCCTTTGTCGGCATGATAAATGACTGTCCCCAGGGTGCAGTTCGTCTCGGCTACAACCCCTTCCTGTCCTTCTCAATGCTCAAATACTCCAAAGCCCCATAATTATTAAGCCTTTTCTCAATATTTGTTATTATCTTTGTCTCAAGATTTTACATTTTATTTTAGTTTTTCCTTATTTTATGTATAATAAGAGGCCAGGTGGCCGAGAGTGCTTAGCCGTGAGCACTTAGTGCCTAAGGGTGCGTTTACACTTGACACATCTCGCAGCATATTTATGTCAGGATATACATGTGTCGGATAGATATTCTCTTGCATGTTTACACACTGAGAGAAATAGCTAGACATTTATATCATGGATATGTATACGACAGTTCTGGATTTCTTGAAATTTGTAATAAATGTACGGCTCGTTTACACTCATACATATATGTCCTGTGTAGTCCATTCTGCTGACTAACAATGAAGAAAGTATCGAAACGCAAAATCGCGGCCTGCGTAATTATAAAAATGTTGGAAATAAAAAAAAAGACGTTCTGCATGGGTTCCAGAATAGATTTTGAGACGGAAATAATTAGGTTTCTTCAGTCAATTAATGTCTGAGCTCAGTATCGAGGATCAGGTTTAGTTTTACAATTTTTAAAGAATGAAAGGAGCCGATTTCGTTAAGCTTGCTTGTAAAATATATCGTCTTATATCAAAGCAAGATACAAAATTCTTGGATTGCAAGATACAAAATTAGCAATAAGGCCTCTAGAATATATTTCGACAAAAATTTCATCTAAACTTATTTAACAGCAAACGTAAAACATATTATTCCCTTTTAAAAAATGTATAACCATCATTAATTGATATAATTTAAATTATTAAGACGTTTATTAACTAAAATTTTGTTACAATTACTTTTTTACCGTTGGTGGCGTTCGGAACGGAGGTGGGAGCGATGGGCTTGGTTAGGGTTGAGGACGAGCCCCCCCCCCATGCGGTCTGTGAAGGTTTGGTTGCCCTGGCACCAGCAAGCACACCTTCTATCATAGACCTGGCAGATGCGGGCCACTAAGGTAGAACTGGCACGGGGGGCTCTACTCGAACTTGGCTGGGTCCGCCTCCCGCTGGCCTCGGGCTCTGTCTCTGCTTTCGATGCTACCAACGGACCGGCCAAGAGGCATAAATGACCCAATAGTGGTTGAATGGCCTTTAAACACCAAGGAAAAAAAAAAGATACAAAATTCTGAAGGGCTATTTGTGTAACAGAATGACTAGCTCCACCTTACGATTTTTAGCATCTGGTGTTTAGGTATTTACTTGATTAAATAATATTTTATATTATGAAATTTTATTAAGCTTGTTATATGCTAAAAAAATTAACAAATGTATTAAATTTAGAAAGTTTGATAAACGCGTATTTTGGGCTATTCCAATTGCAATATGCAACAGCTCTTTGGGGAAATGCGCCTGAAATAAAAGATATTTTTAAGATTCAAAAAAGAGCGATAAGAATATTATGCAATTTGCAGAGGACAACCTCATCAGAAAATTTTTCAAAAAACTTAAAATTTTTACCATACCGTCTTTCTACTTATTAGAAGTGCTGAAATTTGTAAAAAATAATCTGCACCTGTTTAAGTCGAGGGGGATTTACATTCCTATTCGAGAAGACAGGCTAGGAATTTAGAGATGGAGCAGCATGCAACCTGCTTTTATTCAAAAGGTTTGTTACATAATGGAGCGATTATTTACATAGAAAAATAAAAGAAATAGACGAATACGTTAAATTTGTTTGCCAATGTAAATGCATTATATCGGAAATGAATTTTTATACGATAAGTGAGTTTTTTGTTCATAATTCAAAAGACGTCTTAATTTAATACGTAGTCCAAAGAGCTTATGTGTATATAATTTTATTTTAATGTATATAATTTTATTTTAATTTATAATCTACTGAACTCCACGCTGTTCTACTTGCATTAGACAATATACCTACCACTGACCACAAAAACATAACAATCTGCACTGACTCACTGAGCACATTACTAACATTACAGGATATTTAAAGTGTCAATTCTTTAACAATACATATATTTAACAAACTTTCACTACTGAACAAAACTAAAACGATGTACTGGCTACCTGGCCACGAAGACATTGCTCCTAGTACTGAAGTCGACATACAAGCAAAACTTGCAGCACGAAAAGACCAACTAGACATTCACGACTCGACGTACCAGGACTTATTGACAGAGGCCAAGACAATAATTACAAAAAGGTGGCAGGAGACATGGTACAGGACAACAAATAATAAGTTACGAGAGATTAAAGACACAATTCATGAATGGCCTTCAAGCAGCCGAGGTAACAGACGAGAAGAAGTCGTCCTGTGCCGGCTGAGGATAGGCCATTCACGACTGAATCACTCTTACCTTATGACTAGACAGGACAGACCAACATGTCAATACTGCAATACAACTCTCACCATTAAACACATCCTGACAGACTGTAAACTCAGACAAAATGATATCCTTCCACACAACATACATGAACTACTTACAGATGACAGTCACTACATAGGACACCTATTGGACTATCTTAAAAAAGTAAACCTTTATAACTTAATATAAACCCTATTTATTTAATTTTTCTAATATTTTACTTAATTTTTTACTTTTTTTTTTTTTTTTTATTTGATCTGCTTTATTTTACTTTATTCCACATAAATGAGATATAAATACAACTGTGTGAGAAATTAAAGACAACTTCTACACACGGCAAAACATGAATATCTTGTGTACTTGTATTTACTCTGTCGAAGCAGTTGATTCGCTATAGCTGCGAACAACTAAAATAAATAAATAAATAATCTACTGGTGTCATATTTAAATGTTTATATTATTTGTTATACTAGTCATATATACTTGTTTTCATTTTAAAATAGGGCTATATGTTATGTTATTTATTATAATCTTAAGGTACTAAGTTAGACTATCAAGGCATTACCAAGAAATGTTTTATAAGTTCAAATTGTGTAAAGAGACTTTAAATGTTATATCTGTGAGCCTAAGCAATCAGATTTGAAATTGTATTGTTGTTTTGTTTTTGTTTTTTGCTTCTTTGACTTGTCCAATTTCCAAAAAATTTGGATTGCTGGAAATATATCTATCTATCTATCTATTAATATGAACTATGTATTTTTTTTTTTTTTTTTATTATCTTCGGTAGTTGTACTGAATGCTTTGGTCATTTCCGTTAAAGCACGATGTTTTTTATTTTATCTTAATAACTAATACGCTTAACGTCCCACAGCTCCGGTTTATTTTGATGCATATTGATAAGTTCTATAACTTCAACTTTTAACAAGTCTTTTTTATTCGCCATATTGCAAGTAGACAAACTGTTAAAACTCCAGCGATAAATCAAATAGTTCTGTTGCAACTAGCAAATAATCAGTGTCTACATCTGTTGGTATAGAAGAGTCGACAATACAGCTAGAAACCAAGATATTTATCTGGGATATTTATTCTTCTCTTTATAATCAGTGTTAACACCTGACGGTATAGAAGAGTCGACAATACAGCTAGAAACCAAGATATTTATCTGCGATATTTATTCTTCTCTTTATAATCAGTGTTAACACCTGACGGTATAGAAGAGTCGACAATACAGCTAGAAACCAAGATATTTATCTGCGATATTTATTCTTCTCTTTATAATCAGTGTTTACACCTGACGGTATAGAAGAGTCGACAATACAGCTAGAAACCAAGATATTTATCTGCGATATTTATTCTTCTCTTTATAATCAGTGTTAACACCTGACGGTATAGAAGAGTCGACAATACAGCTAGAAACCAAGATATTTATCTGCGATATTTATTCTTCTCTTTATAATCAGTGTTAACACCTGACGGTATAGAAGAGTCGACAATACAGGTAGAAACCAAGATATTTATCTGCGATATTTATTCTTCTCTTTATAATCAGTGTTTACACCTGACGGTATAGAAGAGTCGACAATACAGCTAGAAAAAAAGATATTTATCTGCGATATTTATTCTTCTCTTTATAATCAGTGTTAACACCTGACGGTATAGAAGTGTCGACAATACAGCTAGAAACCAAGATATTTATCTGCGATATTTATTCTTCTCTTTATAATCAGTGTTAACACCTGACGGTATAGAAGAGTCGACAAAACAGCTAGAAACCAAGATATTTATCTGCGATATTTATTCTTCTCTTTATAATCAGTGTTAACACCTGACGGTATAGAAGAGTCGACAATACAGCTAGAAACCAAGATATTTATCTGCCATATTTATTCTTCTCTTTATAATCAGTGTTAACACCTGACGGTATAGAAGTGTCGACAATACAGCTAGAAACCAAGATATTTATCTGCGATATTTATTCTTCTCTTTATAATCAGTGTTAACACCTGACGGTATAGAAGTGTCGACAATACAGCTAGAAACCAAGATATTTATCTGCGATATTTATTCTTCTCTTTATAATCAGTGTTAACACCTGACGGTATAGAAGTGTCGTCACTTATAGCTCGCGATAGAAATATATATATATATATATATATCTGACAGAAATTGTTCAAAGTTTACATTAGTCATAATTTCTCTCTGATATATATATCATGTAATAACTATCTAAGTGTAAACGCACCCTATTTATTTATTATTTATTGATTGTATTTACGAGCCCTCAAAGTAGCGACATGCTCGTTATATTGTTACATTTTATTATAGGAACATTGGCCTATGCAAATTCTAATATCTAATGAAACATTCTTCAGAATACTATAATATTAACTTACAATACCACATGATATTAATTACAATGTGGATATATACTAGATAATATGCTACTAATACTGTTAACTTATAATATTAATAATTAAATATTAAAGCTAATAATACTACTACAATTATTTTAGCTTAAACATACTTATATTTCACATTGAGGTTTAATATATGTTCTTTTTGTGAGCACTTTTAGTTCATCTGGCTGATAGTGGTTCATGATAACTTGCAGTGATAATGAATAAATGTATTCAATAATAATTCATCTTTATATTTTATTAAAAATGTTTTTGGTTTTTAAATGTTGAATAATGGTGTCTATATAAACGCTTTTGTGTTTTCTTTTTATTTATTTTTTTTTTCTGTAATTTAATTTTTCTGTTTAGTTATTTGTTTTTTCCATATTTTACTTTGGATTCTATATTAGTGTCGTAGTATATCATCACTATGAGCAACTATTACCAGCAATCGATGCCATTCATAGACAATGTGGAGCATCGGAAAAAATAAATAAATAAATATGTAAACGCACCCTAACGCTGCGGGTTGGGTTCACAGTAGAGTTAGTGGTTATTCTTTCGATAAAAATAAATGCCATCTTCTCTATCGTTACTAAAAAAAAAAAAAACTCCGAACTACAGTAACTGCTTTTTCATAATTATCCCTAGTGTCATTGGGATTCGGGTGGGTAGAGCAGAAATCTGCTAGGCCATCACCGCCCTAAGGCCACGGGTACGATACGAGCGAAGAGCGATGAGCGACAAGCGAAAGGCTTCAGAGGAACGTCGCTCACATTAATGTTAAGTCGGAGTGCCGTAGGAATGAGGGAGGACTGGTTGCAATAGGCATGAGCGACAATGTGACGTTACTTGCAGGTTCCAGGCTGTCGCTCATCGCTTGGCCCAGAAATTACTATTTTTATCGTCGCTCACCCCAAACCTAATTCAATGCATTCTTTTTAAATTAAAGCTATTAAAATTAAGAACAACTTTGTCAATTCACATTTATGATTTTTTTCCCCTTCTACGGGGGGAAACCCTTCTAGCTACCGTTCTTATAAATAATTTTAAAATTTGAATACTAATAATGGTAAATTGGAAATATTTTTATTAACTAATATTGTTTTTTTTTTCAACTAATATTTTAATTAAAAAACGTATATTGGAGTATGCGATGACGGATACTAAAGGAAATTAACGCGCAGCCGCTCTGTACCGTAGCTAGAATTCCTCTTCTGCTAAACGCTCGGTCGCTCAGTCGTTCTGTCGCTCATAGCTCGTATCGTACCCAAGGCCTAAGACTATAGTTAAATCGTGTATAGTTGAAAAAGGTTTACAGTAGTGTATGCTTATGACAGTGTATAAGAACCGAATATAGACGTCTTATAAAAAAAACGTCCGACTCGCAGGAACTGCATCATATTAGCGCGGTCCCGTTCTTATCTCTAGACTCATTTAAAATAATTAAAATAGAAGCTGTTATTATTTTGGGTCCACATTTCTAGAAAGCATGAAGATTAGATAGTTAGCCGTCGAGGTGATAAGTAAAGATGGAATGGTTGGGATTCGGCTAAAGAAACGTCAATACGATTTTTGTTAAAAAATCTATATTTAGGACGTTTCAGCTACTCATTGGTAGCCTTCGTCAGCATTGAATGTGCCGGGAGGCAGAGGAGGACCAAAGTTGACAGTTCCACCTTTACTTTCAAGAAAGGTCTTATTTACGATCTTACCTGGATAGGCCAACCCGCCCTAGGAAGGACCCCGCTAGGCAGTTGAAAAGCTATATCTTGGAAATCCATATCTCTAAGATTAAATTGTTTTTCTTAACCTGATTTATTATCAAATATATTATCCAACTATAAGCAGTTAAAAAATAACAAGGAATAAAAACAGACAAAAAGAACAGTTCGAATAAGCGAAATCAATTACTTTAAAGTTTTAAGCACTTATTTCTCCGATTGACATCGTCTAATCCAAACTTTCATCAGAACCTTTTTTGTAGAGCATTTAGTAAGCTTTCTAATGGTATTTTTCCGTTTACCAAGATTCTCAACCTTTTTCGAGATATTAAGGAAGGTATACAAAGTTACCAAAACTTTTTATGTCTGTTAATAAAATATTTTATTCTAACCCTTCCTTAACTCCAAACGTAACATAAATTTCAACATATTTGTTTTAATGAATGTAGAACATGCAGAAAATGTTTCAACTGAATCCCATGATTCTAAGTACCCAAACCAAAAACGGTATTCAAAAACTATTTTTCCAATTTTCTCGAAAACGGTTAAAGCCTTGAAAATGGTTTCATTCGTTTTCCTAGCCTTATGAACTCAAAAACGTAAGATTTACGATTTTTTTTGCGCGTATTTCGCCCCAAACGCCATCTTCCAGTAGGCGGATTTTGCTGGTTAACGAACTTGACCTTTCAAATTAGACGAAAGATTTTTGTACCAAATTTCATCAAAATCGGACCATTCGTCTAGGGGCTACAGAGCGAACAGACAAATATACATATATATATATATATATATATATATATATATATATATATATATATATATATATATATATATATATATATTTATATATATATATATATATATATATATTTATATATATATATATATATAAATATATAAATATATAAATTTGAACCACCGTTATTTTCGGTCTCTAGGGGTTCTGAAACGCGAAATTTTCTAGTCGGCACTTCCGGATTGTTTCATTGTATCAACCTTATAAGCGGGGTTCCTCCCAATGGGGGAGAGAGGAACCGCGCTAAAAACAAAAAAACACACATATAAAAATGTATAGATTTATTATTTTTTTATCATTAATTTTTTCAAGTTTCATCATTCATAATTTAATAATTGTTTTTACTTATATTATTTTTTAAGTATATACTAGTGATTATATACATAAAAATTAACATGTACGTATAAGTGAAAAATATTGAACATGAAAAATATTGGACATGTGACGTAATAAATAATTTATTATAACTTGCCTGAAAACGTGATATTATACAATAAGCCGTCAGAGGGATTATAACTTCAGTGAATTCAATTTTAGGCTATTTTTAGTTAAATTAAGATAAATAGCGTACGTAAAGCAATCTCAAATCAAGCACTATGAAATTTTACAAAAACCGACCGAAAAGAGGTGCTGGTGATCCAATTTTAGCTGAATATTCATTTCTCCCGAGAATAATTCTAATTACGATATGATATTCAGTGACAAATAGCGTCACCGGCGGATGTCACTTTCCCTATTTATGGATTAGGCGAGAGAATGTGACCAACATTTCTCTTTGACTACTTTATTTGACGTTATGGTGCTTCTTTTTTTTAAATATGACGTTTTTTGCTATAATATTTATCTGGTGCTTATTTTTTAGAATCGTACAATATTGTTTAATTTTTACAATTAAAAAAAAATCAATCCCGTAACAGGCCAGAAGGGCCCCGAGGGGCAGATACTATAGAGGTATCTGATGACCATACGGCACACTAGGGAGATAGTGTGGTCAGTACTAAGCTCCGGCCGTCTAATTTTCCCCATTAACATTAATAAATTAATTAAAGGCTCGGTTGGTTTTGGGAAGGTCAGGGAGGCCAAATCCAACCCATGAACGAAGACACTGGAAGATACAAATCTTTAGTGCTTGCTCGGGATTTGAACTCAGGTCCTCCACCTTTTAGCGCGGTTCCTCCCTATCTCCATAGGGAGGAAGGGAAGGGATGTCAGGAGTATCGGGACGAGAGTGGGAAGGGGTAAAGGCAGGAGGGAGGGAGAGAGAGAGAGGGAAGGAGTAAAGGAGGAAGGGAGGGGGAGAAAGAGGGATGGAGAGGTGGTTTGGGAGGAACTTGGCTTGGTAAGGGGGTTCCTGGTCTGTTCTGCGACGGTAGAGGTTTTGATAGCGTGTCTCTCTGAAAATCTATTGGTCTCTGGTAAAAATAAATCTGTTTGAGTTCCTGAGTCTACTTTTTTTGCTAATGGAGTGAGAGTTCTGGTTAACATTTCGGAATATTTGGGTTTTCCAATAATTAAATTTTGTGGGGAATTTTCCATAAATTTTCTTTTAGCATATCCGTATGGAATTTTTTCAGTTCTTTGTATTTTTTTAACTTCCTTTTCAATGATAAAAGCCGGACAGCTTTTGTCAAAACAATTATGGGGGCCCTTACATACCGCGCACATATGACGTTTTTTGCAATAATATTTATCTGGTGCTTATTTTTTAGAATCGTACAATATTGTTTAATTTTTTACAATTAAAAAAAAAAATCAATCCCGTAACAGGCCAGAAGGACCCCGAGGGGCAGATACTATAGAGGTATCTGATGACCATACGGCACACTAGGGAGATAGTGTGGTCAGTACTAAGCTCCAGCCGTCTTATTTTCCCCTTTGCTGCTTCGACTGCTAGAGTCATTAGCACCAAAATACCCATTAATAAATTAATTGAAGGCTGGGTTGGTTTTGGGCCGGTCAGGGAGGCCAAATCCAACCCATGAACGAAGACACTGGAAGATACAAATCTTTAGTGCTTGCTCGGGATTTGAACTCAGGTCCTCCACCTTTTAGCGCGGTTCCTCCCTATCTCCATAGGGAGAACCCGCTTATGAGGTTGACCTCACGGCGCGATCCGGACGTGCCGACCAGAAACTTTCTCGTTTCAGACCCCATAGATCACGAAAATATTGGTGGTTCAAAATTGTATATATGTATATATATATATATATATATATATATATATATATATATATATATATATATATATATATATATTTATATATATGCTTGTCTGTTAACGCTCTAGAAAGCTCAAAAATGGTCCAATTTCGATGAAATTTGCTACAAAAATCCGTCTTCTTATTTGAAAGGTCAGGTCAAGTTCGTTAGCCAGCAGAATCCGTCCAAAGGAAGATGGCGTTTGGGGCGAAATTTGCGCAAAAAAATCGTAACGCTTACGTTTTTGAGTTCATATGCTTCCAGAAACTTCTTTTATAGGTTTCTTAACATAAGAAAACGAATGAAACCATTTTGAAGGCGATATCTGTAACCGTTTTTGAGAAAAGTGGAATCAATGTTTTCGCATGACATTATTTTATTGTGGGTACTTAAAATCGAGGGATTCAATTGAAATTTTTTCTACATCTTGGAAATGAATCCCAACTGAGATGTTTAAATTTTTGTTATATTTGGAGTTAAGGAAGTATGCGAAAAATTATTTTATTAATAGACATGAAAGGTTTTCGGATATTCATACATTTTTCGTAAATATCTCGTTAACGGTTGGGAAATCGTGGTAAGTGGAAGGTGACCATTCGAATGCTTACTAAATTCTCTACAAAAAAGGTTCTGAAGCATTATTCGATGGGACAACGTCAATCAGAGATATAAGCGCATAAATCTTAAAAAGTGTTTGTTTTGTTGTTTTGAAAGGGTTTTTCTATTTGTTTATCTCACTTTTTAATTGGTTGTTTTTTTTGTTTTAAATTGCATTTATCAGTGAAATTAGTATTTTAGTAAAATAAGCCAAGAAACGGTGAAAGGTATTGGTAATAAGTTTGGAGTGGCATTGGTAATCATGATGGCAGTGGCTAATCATGATGGCGTATACATAAGTTTGTTTTTTAATTCTCCTATCTATATAAACTTCCTCATAGCCTACAACTGAAGTTATCGTTATTCCTTATTTTATGTAAAGATTTTACCCTCGAGAGAATGGAATTTTATTTGCCATGAAGCACATATTTACAGTTGATTATAACAGTAAAATGAATTTGCTAGTAAAACAAAAGAAACTTAAATTGACAACGATTTTTTTATTCGAAATAGAGCCTTCTGTACAGTAGTCGAAGAGTGAGTAAGTTTTGAGTACACAATTGCATTGACTTATTCAGACTTCCTCAAGAATGAATTAAGAATTATCCGTATTATTCAGTGTAAGTTGGCTACTGTCAGTTTCCTGTGATTTGTGATGCCTAATCTATTCCATTTCTTCGAGATGTAGGCAACCGCGCTAAGATGACGCAGTTCCTGTGAGTCGGACTTTTTGGGGGGGGATTCTACAATATGTTGTTTACTACAATTTTGTTCTAAGTCGTGTCATATACAAGTTTCCAGTTTTGAAGAATTAGCAGTTTTTTTAATGCTGTCTACTCACAAAATAAGAATATATATTAAAAAAAAACTGAAAGTATATACTTACGGTTCTCTCGTTGAGATTTCTGACTTTGCAGTGGAGAAAGGCAGTACCACCAAGCTGAACCGTGTTATTGACGACCGTGTTGTTGTCGAAAGTGGGCTCCGTTAGCCTTTGGTACTCCTCGAAATTTGAGTACCAAGAATCACTGCCTCCTCTCCCGGTGAGTGACTCTTTTTTACCTGTCAACAGAAAAATAATATGTTCATTTTATTTTTTATCCAAAGGAGTTAATAAATTAAATAAAGATAAAATTTGGGTTCAAATATTCAAAGGTAGACCTATGAAGCGGTAGCCAGCCCTAGTGGGCTTGATGAAAACCCATGATTGGCTTGAAAACAGATGTACGTTTTGTTTCGAGTTGTAGCGCCATATAAGTTTTGATATAATTTTAATAATAATGTTTGTTACCGAGCAGAGTGCCTAACAGGCCGGTAGTGCCTAACAGGCCGATAGTGACTGCAAAAATTATTTGTTTCTAATATTATACCCATAGGAACGGTATAAATTAAGTTTGTTTCGAAAACAACGGGAACCGGGCTAATAGAGGAAAACGGCGGGGTGGATTGTTCCTTCTTTTGGAAGAACTCTCTTCACGATGAAGTGTAAATTGTTTGGTGTGGTTTGTCCGTGAGATTTTTCTTTAGGAAAAAATTTAATTTCAGCACAAGCGTAAAATAGGTTACTGTCCAGAACTTCTTGCAGCCATAAATGTTTTTAGCGCAGTTCCTCCCTCCCTCCTTAGGGACGCAATCCGGAAGTGTCGACACGAAAATTTCATGATTCAGATCCCATAGATCAATAATATGATCTATATTAAATTACGGTGGTTAAAATTTGTATATACAGTAGAACTTGGATTATTCGAACCCCTAGGGACCGATAAAAAAGTTCGAATTACAAAAGTTTTTGAAAATAAAGGGGAAAAAATCGAACTTCATATTTTCACATTTTTTAATTAAAAAAAAAATACGTTTTATTTAAAGAATAACAAACATTTCATGCATTGATGATTATGTACATAAGTAATTAATAATTTATCAAAAAATTGAAAAAATAAAAATAAACGTCTATTGTTTTGAAAAAAAAGTCATTTTTATGGGAAAGAATTTTTTCTTTATTTTTGAGGAAAGTTGGTAAAGCGTTAGGAGGAATTCCAAAGTCCATGGCAATTTCAGATTTATTAAAATCTTTTTTCAACTTCTTTAATCGCAGCTATTTTCTCTGACAACGTTAAAGTTTTATAACTTATAGGCTTCGACACCTTAAATCAACTCTATATTTTATAACTTCTAGGCTTCGACACCTCAAATAACTTCTAGGCTTCGACACATCAAATCTAGGACTGATTTTTAACTGAATAAGAAATGAAAATCGGGAGGGATGTTGGGAGGGAATTCTAGGATAAAGCGACAGGATGGAACTATAACAACCCTCGGAAGGGAGGAAGCGCGACCCACCACTTTGTAGAACTCCTAGAGTCCAAGAGCTAGACAATGAGACCACCGCTCTTCTTGTCCTGGAACTCCTACATCCATATCTTATTATCCGCTTTTCCCGAAGGGAGAATATTTTCACAAGATTTAAGATCGACTGCCTCTCTGTCCACTTCCCAGTGGAGGTACAGACCCGTCAAAAATTCGAATTATCCAAACTTTTATTCGAATTAACCAAGATTTTTTTACATTGTTTAAGCCCTAAATTCTAGGGACCGAGAGAAATATTCGAATTAAAGACTATTTCGAATTATCGAAGTTCGTTGTTAATGTTTAACTGTATATATATATATATATATATATATATATATATATATATATATATATATATATATATTCTTTTTTATCCTAGGAGGCATGGGGATAGTTTTAATATAATATAAAAAAAAAAAAAAAAATTAACACAAATATGCCGCTGGAGTTATAATATACATTCAATATTACAAATAGTTATACCTCTATATATACACTTATATATTTATATGATCTTACAGATACATCTAATTATAAACTAGTACAGTGAAACCTCTCTTAACGGACACCTCCCTACAGCGGACACCTCAATTAACGGACATTTTCTCGCAGTCCCGAATTTTTCTATAGGTAAAATAAACCTCTATATTGCGGACACCTCTGTATAAAGGACACGGACAGTAAAACCTGATTTTTTACCTCCTTACTACGGACAATTACAGCTAATGTTATTTATAGACGCGTTCCCATCGGTGTAGGTTTCCAGAAAATTGCGTTAACAATAACCAACTCTTTGTAAGAATAAGATACATATATATATATATATATATATATATATATATATATATATGTATACAGAATAGTGACTAGTAATATAATCCTAGGAATTTCACAACAGGAACCCCTTCCTTTTCAGCAGAAGCATATGATTTTCCGCTGGCAGATTACTATTGTTTTGCCTACGCGGTATCACGTACGTATCAATTTCGACCAACCCCTCTGTATAGCGGACACCTCTCTATAGTTGACAACTTTGGTTCTCCCAGAGGTGTCCGCTATAGTGAGTTTTCACTGTAATAGACTTATATTAAAGAACAGAAGTACACAAAAAACAAAAGAAATAATATAAATATAAAATATATATAGTTGAACATTTTGGAGTAATTGCAAGATAATTGAGTAATTATTTTATTTGTGAGTCGCTACTTTCGCTGCTTGCACTAAATCAGTGCATAAAAACGTTAGCCTTAAAAAATAGAGGTTAAACAAATTTAAGCATAAAAAAAAATATATAGGGGAAGGTGTTGTACCTTTGACCACTTTGCACAATTGAATTTTTTTTAGCTTGAATATTAAGGCTAAATTCGTTTTTTTTTATTTCATTTTAATTAGTATTCTATTGTTTATCATATTTAATTTTTTCAAGGTACTAACTTTACATTTAATATTTTCTAATAATTTTTAAAAAGAAATCGTACAGTGGTCAAAGGTACAACATGTAGTTGTACCTTTGACCACGGGGTGTTGTACCTCTGACCACGTAAAAACAACACAGCAGTGCAGAAAAAAAATTGCATTGAGTAATATTATAATTAATTGTAAGTTTAATAAATACTGGACATGGATGTAAGCATAATAAAAAGCTATTATTGATATTATGTTATGCTTAATATACTGAAAAAGCCAGCCCAATCGATAAAAGTTTTAACTGTCAAGCAGATCCACTAGCGATAGTAGGGTATGGAAGTTAAGCCACAAAGTCTTCTACATCAATCATTCTACATTAATCATTTGTACGACAAATTTTCATCTTCTCTCGTAAACTTATCACTTAAAGTTTGTTTTTTCAAATATTGGATCTTAAACATTGGACATTTAATACCACAGATCTCTGCGACTAAATATGTAATAGTCTTTTTACTTTTATTTTTAACAAGTATAAAATTTCCATTTTCCAAATCATATTTTTCAAATTGTTGCTGGCTACGACTTAACTCACGACATTTATCAGACAGATCAACGTCACTTTCTTCTGAAGAAATTTCCGTGTCAGAATCAGAATCTGAACTGTCATTAGAATAATTTTCTTTTTATTTACCACTTTTTTAGGAAGGGGTTTATTTGTATGTGTTTTCACCTTCAATAATTAGCTTTTCAGGAATATCTGTCAGGATACGAGGTTTCCCTTTAGGCCGGCCCCTATTTGACATTTTCCTTGCCTCCGCTTTTCAATGAGGTCTTACAACAAGTAGAACGATAGGGGGCGATAGGTTCGAACTGCTACACTGAGGATTAATATAGTCAGTTTGAACTTATTTAATTTTTTAAAGTCTTTGAACAATTGAAGAAACCAATATTATTTTTTTTTTTTTAAATTGTAGCAGAAGAACATAAAAGTTGAATTATGTAAAAATTACTCAGGTGTGTTGTACCTTTGACCTGGTCAAAGGTACAACAACTTTGACCAGGTGAAAGGTACAGTCGTGGTCAGAGGTACGGCACCCTGGTATTGTAAATTAAAATGCATGCTAAAAATTTTAGGGTTAAGATAAATTAATTTCAGAAGCTACACCATGTTTCTTATTGTAATAGCTACTTTTTCAAATGATTTCCATCTAAAAAGACTTAATAAAAAAAAATATTATGAGGCAAAACGTCATCAATAAATAACTTACATTTTTATTATAGAAATGGATAAGTATTTTTTGCAAGAATCCTCTTTGACTTGAATAATCCAAAGTAGGTTACACAAGCCCTTTAGTGAAGGAGCTAAGCACTAATTCCACCAAAATTTATAAAATGTTGCTACGTGCCGCGACAGCCTCGGTGGTCAAAGGTACAAGACGGTCAGAGGTACAACACCTTCCCCTATATATATATATATATATATATATATATATATATATATATATATATATATATATATATATATATATATATTAAATTTTTGTGTATATGTTAGTGTTTTAAGATGTGTAATTATAGCTTCAATATGTTTGCTGTCGTCTGTTCGGTCAGGTCCACAGGTATGTCTGAATTTTCTCGTCATCTGCAATTTGTCAGTAAATCTCGAAGAGAAAATAGATTTAAGGCGCCACAACCGGAAACTGAGAGTATCATGGCGACTTCTCCTAACTTCTCTACGTTCGCTCTTGGACACACTATAACAATGTTTCACAGTTTCTGCTCTCTGGGTCTGAACGTATTTTGTTTTTGTGCCTGGTTACAAACGTATGCATCGTCCCAATAGTTTCAAATATACATCCTTACGCTTTTCAGTTCCCATGAGTCATCAGGGCATCCATGTTTCGCCTCGAATCTGTTCGCTTTATAAATAAAATGGAAGATTCGATCAGAAGAGTGATGTAAATGGGCAGAGGAAGGAAGGAGTAACAATAGGATGGAAAAGAAGAGGTTTGGGGGGGGGGGGGAGCAGGGCTCAAGTATTCCAATATCGGCAAAAATTTATATTCTCTTCAGCCTCCCAGGAGGCGCTAATACTTTCTTTAATCAACTCGCCGAAAATATTCAATAGCCCCCTGTCGTAGGCACCTAAACTTTACTGAACTTTTTTTTTTAGACCTCTTTCCACGAAGCCTGTCTCCTGTTCGACTTACTTAGGCCTGTGATCACTCTTCATTCGCATCAGTCATTAAGATTTTCTTACAAGTGGCCATCAATCAAAAATATTGCCTGAAATTATTATATTCTATTCGTTTGAACGACGAATACGGATAAAATTTCAATTGAATATATCTTTTATTTATTTTTAATAGCTGAATTCTTTATAATAAATAAATCTACATAAATAAAAATACGACTCGCCGGAATTTCGTCATGTTAGCGCGTTTCCGTTCATATTCCTAGTGGCACCTTGGAAGGATAGAATAGAAGCAATAAACCTTTTAAAAGAAGAATCACTGGTTCCAATAGATGTGCATAGGGACCTTTGAATTGTTAAACTTAAATTAATATTAACGCCGCCCTAATAGGACATCCGTCATTTTTTGCCATAAAAAAAATTCAATATGCATTTGAAGGTCTAAAAATATTGAGAACATTCGTAGACATCTAAGAAATAAAGTAAAAATTAAAGTGTTGCAAATTGATTAATCAGTTCAATGCCAAAAAAGTCCGACTCGCAGGAACTGCGTCATCTTAGCCCGGTTACATACATCTCGAAGAAATGGAATAGATTAGCATCACAAATCACAGGAAACTGACAGTAGTCAACTTACACAGAAGCGGGTAATTCTTAATCTGTATAAGTCAATACAATTATGTACTGAAAACTTACTTACTCTTTGACCACTGCTGAGAACGCTCTATTCTAAGCAACTGAGTATTCATTGTCATTTTAAGTATCTTGTTTTACTAGCAAATTCGTTTTACTGTTATAATCAACTGTAAATATGTGCTTCATGGTGAATAAAATTCCATTCTGTCGTGGGTTAAATCTTTCTATAAAATAAGAAATAACGATAACTTCAGTTGGTGGCTGTGAGGAAGGTTATATAGATAGGAGAATTCAAAACAAACTACGTCATCATGATTAGCCACTGCCATCATGATTACCACAGCCACTCCTAACTTATTACTTATTACGTTTCTTAGACTATTTTACTACAATACTAATTTTACTGATAAATGCAATTTAAAACTAGAAACAACAATTAAAAAGTGAGATAAACAAAGAGAAAAACCCTTTCGAAACAACAAAACAAACACTTTTTAAGTTTTAAGCGCTTATATCTCTGATTGACGTTGCCCCATCGAATATTGCTTTGTAGAACCTTTTTTGTAGAGCATTTAGTAAGCATTCGAATGGGCACTTTCTACTTACCACGATTTCCCAACTCGTATCGAGATATTTACGAAAAATGTATGGAGATCCGAAAACTTTTCATGTCTATTAATACAATTTTTTTTCCGCATACTTCCTTAAATCCAAATATAACCAAAATTTAAACATCTTAGTTAGGATTAATTTCCAAGATGTAGAAAATATTTCAATTGAATCCCGCGATTCTAAGTACTCACAAAAAAATAATGACTTACAAAAACATTGATTCCACTTTTCTCAGAAACGGTTACAGATATTGCCTTAAAAATGGTTTCATTCGTTTTCTTATGTTAAGGAACGTATAAAACAAGTACCTGCAACTATATAAACTCAAAAACGTAAGCGTTACGATTTTTTTTTGCGCGAATTTCGCCCCAAACACTATCTTCTGGTGGGCGGATTCTGCTGGTTAACGAACTTGACCTTTCAAATTAGACGACAGATTTTTGTACCAAATTTCGTCAAAATCGGACCATTTATGAGCTTGCTAGATAGCGAACAGACAAGCATATCTATAAATATATACACAAGCGGGTTCTCCCTATGGATATAGGTAGTAACCGCGCTAAAAATAAATAGTAAATGCTCTGATTTTGTGGTATTGCGAAGGACATTATGTTCAGTTTCAGACCTCTCACGTCTCCCAGAGAGCTCAATCAACTAAACCAATACACATTTATTCTCTATAGATGTATACTAATCGCCAACAGTTAAAAACGTGAATATAAAAAAAGGTTTGGGAACTTTTCTAAGCCCTTCAAAGTCGGTTAAATGTGAGCCAATTATCATAACCCCCAACTCAACCCAGGGCCGCCACATGGGGGGGGGGACTGCCGGGTACAGTTGTCCCGGGCCCTGGTGCCGTGGGGCCCGGGCCGGGCTTCGCTAATTGGAAAAAAATGTATAGGTTATGAGCCTGTAAAAAGAATGGGGCTTAGAAATATAGACGAGCGTAGCCTATATTTATTGGAATGGGATCTATATTTTTTTTAATGTTCATAAACGACAAAAAGAAATGCAGTCCCAGAATATTATATTTCATTAGGAGTCGTAATAAAACTACAAGTACCGAAAGTGACCTTTACTCCACCTATTGTCGGCTTTTATTCTCATTCCGCTCAGAACTCAAGATGAAAATAATTTTTAATAGGTCCAATGTTCTATAGCAAAGTACTACAATTTTCAGTCTGGCCCTGAGAAATGGGGGCCCGTGATCTGGTCCTGGGCCCGGCACTGAGGTGTGGCAGCCCTGACTCAACTTTACGTTACTCTGATGGTCAGATCAAATGTTTTCTTGGAATTTTGGGAAAACTCTGCGTAAGAAAAGAA
Source organism: Gonocerus acuteangulatus (assembly GCA_946811695.1). Classification (NCBI taxonomy): domain Eukaryota; kingdom Metazoa; phylum Arthropoda; class Insecta; order Hemiptera; family Coreidae; genus Gonocerus; species Gonocerus acuteangulatus. The sequence goes on from OX328130.1 coordinate 25,672,524, forward strand.
CTACTTTTTTCACATTTTCATAATAAAATAATTCAAGAAACGACGTATTCCGATTATATCTGTGAACAGCTTTGCAAGTACTGTTAAAATTACCCAAATAATAAGAAAAAAATGAGTTTTAAGAAAATTCACGAGCTTCAATATTTGTGAGGGAATCAGGCGCAGTAGTTCTTTTGGTACGGCGACGCTGTATCCACTTCCCAATCGATCCCCCAGTCAATTAAAGTGTACTGCCGTGTAGACGGGACCGACCTAGGATGGTACTGGGGGGAGGAGTACCTTGTGTTGAGACAAGGGACGGAGGTACCTTAAAAACCACCCACCCGTACCAATTGTGGAGATTTTTAGGCGGCTTTATTGAATCCCGAGTTTTAGAAGATCTTTAGGTAATAAACAAAAAAAGTCTAAAAACTTTTTTAAACCTATTACCAATATTATATAACTAAATAATTAATTAAAATGCTCAAATATGGTATTTTTTAAATAATAAAATTTTAATCGTTTTTCTTTATTTGTAATTTTTGTTTTTATACATTATCTCTTTTCAATTTGTGGTCTAATCAGTTTAAGCCCAATATCTCTTAAGAGATCGACCCTTAATAGAGATTGTAAGAGGATTATTTGCTACATATATTGTCTGAGAGTTAATGCCGGCTATGTGGAGGATTCTAAAGGAGACGACACGCCGAGCTACAGGATATGTAGCGTACATCTTGACGATGATGTCTACATCACCTTTTGGTAGATTATAAAATGTTACTATTTCTATCTTCTCATCTCAGCCTGCTATAGTGATTCTTCATCCGACTGTTCACTTGATGTTTCATGCAATGATTTTTCAGAAATATCTCTTTCCTCTTCGTCCGAATCAATAAACTTCTCCATCCTCTTCACAAACTTACTAAAACAGCCTCTTCATTCTGCCTTGATTCTCTTCACATAAAAAGTCAAACGGAGGTCGAATCAAAAATTTATATTGTAAATTTTTGTTACGTAAGTAGGAAGGTGGGGTGCTGTGAGCACCCCAAGCCAATAAAAGACCCAAAAAACAAACACATTTTTTTCTGATGCGAATACTACCTCAATGTGAAAAATACTACTATTACCAAAGAATTGAAAAGGATTGAAAATCTTTAAATTGAAAATATAAAGGTAATTAAGTCATGGGGTGCTGACAACACCCCACCTTCCTAGTTAAAGGTTAAGCACAATGAAGTCTGAAAGCTTTATGATTCATGCAATGCAATCTCTTTGAAGTAGAATGAATAGTGAAGCTTACAAGGTCGGTGCGCACATCTTAGTTATTTCTAATTCCGTCGAGGTAACCTGGATGCCTCCAGCCGAATCGTCTGCTTCAGAGACAGGTGGAGCAAGACATTCCTTGTAATTAAAGGTTGAAGTTGGAGGGTGTTGTATAATTATTGTGACGAGAGAGAAAGAGGGCAAGCGGGCCTACGCTAGTCCTATTAAGAACTACCGCTGCTTACTTAGCAAGTCAAGGGACTACGAACTTCAGCTCCGTTCTAAGCTTCACGATAGAGCGCTTCAACTTCGTTACTCCTGTCAACTCTCAACTCTCGCTCACCTTCGCATGCTCTCTCTCTCTCTCTCTCTCTCTCTCTCTCTCTCTCTCTCTCTCTCTCTCTCTCTCTCTCTCTCGCGCGCGCGCGCGCGCGCGCGCTGTCCTGCTTTCTCTAATCCTAGTGTCATTTGGAAAGCTTTGAATAGAAATAAACTATTTTTTTTTTCGTGATATTTGTGAACACTCAGCCGAAAAACTTGAATAAAAACGATACTGAGTCGTCAATGCACAGTAAACCGACAGTAGCCAACAGAAAGTGGAAAAACACAAGTTTAATATTATCAAATGTCAGATCCGTCATTTTAGAAATAGTGGATGCCCCGACATCTCCAGCTTTATGGCAGTAACTGTTGTTCTATTTGGGTCCTCAGAAAGAGGACTGGGTAGACCGGAACAGACTCTTTCACCTAGAGAAGATAATGCTTATTATGAAGGCTACATCTAAAGTATCTTTTGGAATCGCCTTTGTATACACGTTTTGTACACAATGATCTACAATTGTTGTCTTGTGACATCAATGAAAGACATTATCAGACATTATTGACGAAATCCTTGTAAATAATGTTTTTAACGTGCGGAAACTATTAACCTTCATAGTAAAAACGGAACTTATAAATGAAATGTAAAAATGTAAGAATAATTGCATAGGCAGTTTGAAAGTGCTTGGTCTGAATGTTTCAATGATGTAGCTGAACCGATTTTAATGAAATTCCGTAACTGTCTGTAATTTGTTCCAACTTATCAGACAGGATAGTTTTCATATCGATTATTGATCTCAATATCTGTTACTGCAAAGTCCATGTTTATATGGTACGATTGGTTATCTATGAATTCCTTATAGATGGAGGAATAAGTTAATTCATCCACAAAACTGACAAAAATCGTTTGACTTCTAGCTTGCAAGAAAGAAAGAAAAAAAGAAAAAAGAAAGATAGATAGATAGATAGAGAGAGAGAGAGAGAGAGAGAGAGAGAGAGAGAGAAAACGCAATTGATCGGAAATGGAAGCCGAGTTTACCTCTCCCCCCCATCTCGTACATTTAAATATATTCTATATATATATAAATTCGTGATAAAAAAATTAATTGAAACTTGAAAGTGAAAGGTTATTAACAGGAAATGGCGCTTGAAAATCCTTTTAATGCCTGAAAATAAGAAAGGGTATATACAAATTTAAAAAAGTCCGACTCGCAGGAACAGCGTCATCTTAGCGCGGTTCCATTCATATCCCTAGTGTTATTTTGTAGACTTAGAATAGAAACAGTTATTACTTTGTTTGGAGCATTCCTAATGTAAACAAATATGAAAAAAAAAAAAAACAAGATTTTCGGCTAGGGATGAAACTATCCTAAGCAGAAATTACTCTTTCTGCCGTCCCAAGTTTCGGTCTACGAAGACTCTTCTACGAATATATTTCTAATTTACTTAACTTGCAGTGCTAACATATCCATTTTACTTTTAAATGCAATTAAACAAAATAAAATTGTACATGAAAATGAGAAAGTAGTGTTATTTTTTATTGAACTACGGCCACATTCAACCACAAAATATAATTATATTTCTAGTATAGCATTTGGCTGCATGACTTCCTACAGGTAAAGGTAACTGTCAGCTGTCCTAGAATGCTTGATGAGAACAATGAATCTTGATTTATGAAGTGCAATAAAAGCCTACCTGAACCGGCCTACTACCTCGACCCGGACTGACCCTACACGGAGAATATTTACGTTTTCAGTTCTGTTACAGGTTCAAAGAATTTGTATTTATTCCCCTGTTTTATTGAGAAATACATCCTCCTCCTAGAAGCAATAAAAAAATAACAAGAAATAAAAACAGACAAAAAGAACCGTATAAATAAACAAAAAAAATCAATTATCGTTTATCAAACTTCTAAGTTATATGTACTTATTTCTCCGTTTGACATCGCCTAGTCAAAACTTTCTTCAGAACTGTTTTCTAGAGCATTTAGTAAGCTTTCGAATGGTAACCATCCGTTTAACAAGATTCTCAACCGTTTTCGAGATATTAAGGAAAGTATACGAAGTTTCCAAAGCTTTTTATCTCTATTAATAAATTATTTTAATTTAACCCTTCCTTAACTCCAAACGTAAGTAAATTTTCAGCATACTAGTTTTGATGAAATTAGAACATGCAGAAAATGTTTCAACTGAATCCCATAATTCGAAGTACCAAAATCAAAGACAAAAAGAACCGTTCGAATAAACAAAATCAATTACTTCAAAGTTTAAGCACTTATTTATCCGATTGACATCGCTTATTCAAAACTTTCTTTAGAACCTTTTTTGTAGACCAGTTAGTAAGCTTTCGAATGGTAACCTTTCGCTTCCCAAGATTTTCAACCGTTTTCGAGATATTAAGAAATTATACGAAGTTCCCAAAACTTTTTATTATTTCTGACAACAGAAAATTGGTCTCATTTTACCTATCCTGTTTTACACACATATACATTTTCCTTACAAATACAACATAAGAAATTACAAAAATAAAAAGCAATAAAAAACCAAGGGAAAGAGACAAAAATTACAAAAAGAACGACAAAAACCCGTTCATAAGAACAAAACAGACGTATTTGAAGTTTTAAGCACTTATTTCTCCGATTGACATAACCTAATCAAAAATAGTTTTAGAATATTTGTTGTAGAGAATTTAGAAATACGAAGTATACGAAGTTCCCAAAACTTTTCATGTCTGTTCATAAAATATTTTATTCTAACCCTTCCTTAACTCCAAACGTAACAAAACTTTCAACATATTAGTTTTAATGAAAGTAGAACATGCACATATTGTTTCAACTGAATCCCGTAATTCTAAGTACCCAAACCAAAAACGGTATTCAAAAACTATTTTTCCAATTTTCTCGAAAACGGTTAAAGCTGTCGCCTTGAAAATGGTTCCATTCGTTTTCCTAGCCCAAGAAGCATATAAAAAGAGTACTTACAAGCTTATGAACTCAAAAACGTAAGCGTTACGATTTTTTTGCGCGAATTTCGCCCCAAATGCCATCTTCCAGTGGGCGGATTTTGCTGGTTAACGAACTTGACCTTTCAAATTGAACGACGGATTTTTTACCAAATTTCATCAAAATCGGACCATCAGGGAAACAAAAAATGCGCGAACAGACAAATATATATATATATGTACATATATATATACAAATTTGAACTACCATCATTTTCGGTTTCCAGGGGTTCTGAAACGCAAAATTTTCTAGTCGGCACTTCCGGATTGTTTCATTGTATCAACCGTATAAGCGGGGTTCTTCCCTATGAGGGAGGGAGGAACCGCGCTAAAAGCCGTAAGCGCAACAAATTTATTCGATTTTTGCCAATAAAACAGTGTTCGGGTAGTCGGATTCTGCTGATTAACGGACTTGACCTTTTAAATTGCAGAAAGTATTTTTGTGCCCAATTTCATCAAAATTGGGCCATTTTGGACCACCTATGAGAGAGCAATCAGAGGAATTATATATATATATATATATATATATATATATATATATATATATATATATATATATATATATATATATATATATATATTATGCACTCACTTTTCACGTTTCAGAAATTATCTAGGCGGCACTTCCGTATTACGTCAACCTCATAAGCGGTTTCCTTCAGCACAAATTCTAGAAAGAGCAACATGCGTATGAGATTTCTTTGTGAAGTTCCATAAGAAAGACTTCAACAAAACAAAAACTATCGAAAAAAAAATAACGTTTGAGGACGTGGACCAATTGTACATTTAGTTACTTGATATTACAACTAATAAATGCCTGATTATTAAAACTAACAAGACTCTTCTTTAACATTAATGTAAATGTTTTTAGCAGTTGGCTATATTTTTATTTAGGTGGATTTCGCAAAGAAAAGTATTTTATGAACTTATATGTAAGTGTAATGTAATTTTAGCGCGGTTCCTCCCTATCTCCATAGGGAGAACCCGCTTATGAGGTTGACGCAATCCGGAAGTGCCGACTGGAAACTTTCACGTTTCAGACCCTATAGATCACGAAAATATTGGTGGTCCAAATTTGTATATATATATATATATATATATATATATATATATATATATATATATATATATATATATACATGCCTGTCTGTTAACGCTCTAGCAAGCTCAAAAATGGCTCGATTTTGATCCAATTTGGTACGAAAATCTGTCTTCTAATTTGAAAGGTCAAGTTCGTTAACCAGCAGAATCCGCTCACGGGAAGGCAGTGTTTGGGGCGAAAGTCGCGCAAAAAAAAATTGTAACACTTACGTTTTTGAGTTTATATGCTTGCAGGTACTTGTTTTATACGTTCCTTAACATAAGAAAACGAATGAAACCATTTTTAAGGCGATATCTGTAACCGTTTCTGAGAAAAGTGGAATCAATGTTTTTGTAAGTCATTATTTTTTTGTGAGTACTTAGAATCGCGGGATTCAATTGAAATATTTTCTACATCTTGGAAATTAATCCCAACTAAGATGTTTAAATTTCGGTTATATTTGGAGTTAAGGAAGTATGCGAAAAATTATTTTATTAATAGACATGAAAAGTTTTCGGATTTTCATACATTTTTCGTAAATATCTCGTAAAAATTTATTATATTTTATTATATATTTTTTGTCAACTGTGCAGACTGTCATCAAATAAACTTGTCCTGTGTTCTTGAGTTGTTATTATAGTGTTTATGTACTGGCTATCATTGCCTAGGAGTTCTTGCATATCATTCGGGATATTGTAATTGCTTCGTGTCTGGCAGTTTGTCAGTAAATGTTTGATTGTATGTTCTGTGTTACATATGTAGCTTATTCGTATGCGACGTCTTGTCGTAATTAATGTGTGTGTTGATCCAATCCGTAGTAGAGCTGGAAGTATATAATGTGCGTAGTATTAGTTATAATGTATGTACTATTGAATTATAGATACAATGAGTATAATTTATTATCAAAACATATAATTACGGAGAGGATCAAGGTTTACATATCTTTATGCATCTGTTAGGATGCGTTTACATCTGACAATTCACGCAGGAAGTATATCTCAGATGTCGGATTGATATTCGCTTGAATGTTGACTGACAGAAATAGCTAGACAATTATGTCATGGATATTTATACGACAGTTCTGGATTTGGTATAATTTGCGATAAATGTACGGTCCGTTTACAAACATACATTCCTGTACTAGCAAATAATCAGTGTTTACATCTGATTTTGTAGAAGTGTCGACATTTATGGCTTGAGATAGAAATATATATCTCAGACAGAAAGTGTTTGCAGTTTACATTAATCATAATTTCTGTCTGACATAAATATCCTGCAATAACTATCAGATGTAAACGCACCCTTACAGATACCCAAGAGCGTATAGAGTACACAGCAGGGACACTTCAAAAACTAATTTTCCACTAAAAATGATTACAGACCGTTCCTGCTGGTTGAATGCTATTAGTCTAAAGGAAAATGGGGGGTACAGATTGCTAATTGCCTGGCTGGTGTTTGCCATCCATGGACCACCTCGTTTAATTAGGAGGGCAAACAAAGGCCGCGAATGCTTTTATACTTAACTTGAGGATTCATTTATAATAATCCCTTCCTCTCTCGGAGGACACAGTACTATAATGACCACAGGATTTTAGGAAAGCTTAAACGATTAGTATTTGAGGGAAAATATTTCTACATCTGGAGATTCTGTTGTGTAGGTAACATCAGCGAGGGAGAGAAGGATAAAGGTTCAGAGAGAAGAAGAGGGATATGTTTGTTATCTATCTACCATTTTACATGGTGTAGATTCGACCACTGGCGGTTAAAGGACTGCAGAGATTTGTGGATGGTAACTTGAAAAAAATCAGATTTTATTTACTTAATGCATAACTATATGGGGGGGGGGGATGCCAAAACTCAGGAACATATTTATTGTTGGGTTAGTTAAATTTTGAATACGGGAAATGATGAAAATGATGAGCTGCTGATGATGGCTTGACTGTTGATATGGTTTTACCGGATCTTCATGCTTAATGGAATTAAAGAGAGGTATCTGGTGTCTTGAAAGATTGTGCTTAAGCATAATATATAAGGCCTGTAGTATGATACATTTTCTTCCTTCATGCTTCTCCAAATAAGTGGTGGACTGGCCAACTCCATGGCTTGGATATTTACTCCTCCATAATTTTGAGGGTAAAAACTTAGGAAGAAAAACTCAGTTACTCCACACTGTCAGATAGTTCCCGGGCACGCGGCTAGAGTGCAGCACTTTATGGGGTATTTCTCAATGAGCAGCGTTCCGCGAACAGGATATATATGTACATGCTAGTTCCCCGGTGTACCCTGCTACACCTACTTTTGCCAATGACAATCCCCATATCGTCGCTACAAATGCAAAGTATCGAATGTGAAACTCACCACTTTTCAGAGTGGAAAAGCATTTATTCATAACTTTTTTTTTTTGGACAGTCAAATATTCGGCAGATTTGACCTTTTGATAATGGAATACTTTCCCTTTAATAGAGTGATCTAAGATTCAAGAATTTGCCGTACATAAGTCCAACAGAAATTAGTAAAGATTGACAATGAAAGATGCATTTTTTCACATTCGTTACTTTGCATTTGTATCGACGATATCAAGATCTACCTGTGTCAAGTTGCGTCGAAATTGGTCAAACGGTGTGAATTTATATATTTATATATATATATATATATATATATATATATATATATATATATATATATATAGATAGATAAATAGTCTTTATTAAGCAACAAAAGAAATATAACACACAACAAAACAAATTGTAGACAAAACAATTGCTATAATACTACATACATATAACTCTCAAGACTAATACTCTTGGCTAACTGCCATCAGAGGGAGGTAATACCAACCATAATAATAACATTATTATGTGATAAAAACCAAAATCAAAAAATGCAAAGACAACATACATTTTACAAACCTACATCACAGCTACTTTCTTACAACTAAACAATTTCTAACAACCAAATTTTAATATTTTAAAATAATTATACCACCTAAAATTATTTATTAAATATCTGCTACATAACAATATATTATGGTACCTAATAATTAACATATCATTTATATTTCCAAAATATAAACGTAAAAACGAAAACTACTAAAATACACACATATATACTATTGTCTTGTATGTATATATATATATATATATATATATATATATATATATATATATATATACATCTGAGGCCAGCACCACAGCCAGCGAGTAGGTAGCTCTTATCAAAGAAAGGCCAGCACTCCTCAGTTAAATAGGGACTGTGCAAATAAACTACATTACATAATATAATGATGCAAAGTGAGATTTATGAGGACGCTAAAAATAAAATTAGAGCAAGGTTTTCAAATAAGCTTAGTAGGGTTGACAATAAAAATTATAAAAGTATATCTGATGGCATTAATATAAAATTGGCAGAAAAATGAAGAAGATTAGAAACAAAGACTGAAGCCTTTTTCAGACAAAATCCCCACTTATACATTATTCGAGCTGATAAGACCAACAAAACTGTTATTATTGAAAAGGAGAATTACATTAATATATGCTAGGAAACACAGAGATTAAAGAATTTTCTACCCCTATGACTTTACTCGTATGCTGAAAACTAATATTTACCCTATTTTAGTGTCTAAGATGTACGGCGAGAAATTTTGATAATGTTAAAATGACAGCGAACGCTTCAGGAACCTAATTATTGATTCACTGTACATACGGGGCCTAATTTCGCACAGATAACTGCATACGCTCATTCCGATAAGTAAGGGTTAGTGGTGCTCGGTCAACGGTAACAACGTCTATAACATGCAGGACGGGTTTCCCGCTATTTAATGCAAGAGAATCGAATATAATTCGTTTCGTATAATGTGCATGTGGTACGTCTTGATTTATGCAAATTTAACATAGAGTGGGCCATTTTGGGCAATAGCAATGTATGGCATGCTTATATTCATATATATTTTCTGTTCGCTCTACCGCCGCCTCAAAAATGGTCCGATTTTCATGAAATTTGGTAAAATCATTTTTCGTCTAATTTTATAGGTCGTGTTAATTAATCATCAGAATCCCTCCTCCGGAACATCGTTTTTGAAGCAAACTTCGCCCAAAAGAAATCAGAGTTTATATGCATGCAGGTACTCGTTTTGTAAGTTTCATAACGTAGGAAAACGTTTGAAGGCATTCTTAAAGCGATATCTGTATCCGTATTAAAAAAAATCGAAGGACCTACTTTTCCAAACTAATTTTCAGTTTGGTTGTTCAGATACCATTGATTCAGTTCCAAATTTTCGGGATTCATCTAATCTAAAATTTGGTTTCTTTTGTAGTTAAGGAAGTATTAGAAAAAAAGAAAATTTTCGGATCTTCGCAAACTTTCAAAAAATCTCGAAAGCGGTAGGGAATTCATGGTAAGTGGAATGTGATCATTTGAAAGCCTATTAGGCTAAAATTCATATTAGGCTAAAAAAGAAAAAAAAACTACGAATTTTCTAGCCCGGACAGGGCTGATGCCTTTTCTTCTTTCTCAACAAAAGCCACCACCCCATAGTGGGACCCTTGGCATAGAGTGTTAAGTGCTCACGCCTTACCACTCACGGCCACTGGGCCTCCATCGAAATATTTGCACTATAATAATTATATAAAGAAAAATGAAGTCGGAGAAGGAAGTAAATGACATAAATATATTTAAAAAAATCGATTTACAGGACCTGCATCATCTTAGTGCTTTCCGTTTTTATCCCTAGTGTCATTTAGAAAGTTTAGAATAGAAAATTTTTGTAAAAAATGTAAACACGTGAAAATCTTAAGTGAAATCTCGAAGCAAAGACAAATGTTAAGTCCATAAAAAAATAAAATGCTAAAAAAAAACTTAGGCTTTTGCAAGAAGAGACTATTTTTTCCTCCGCTCTGGCAATTTCATTTTATAAAGTTCATTGCATGATATGAATTCCATAATTAGAAGCCAATATTGCTCTTGACAATAATCTTGAATCAGAACAATATACTTGCTGTAACTACGGGGATTGGTAATGAAACAGATATTCGGCAATACATTATTATGGCCACTCTGATAAGAGGTTATCAAAGGCTCATAACATTGTATAGCACATTGCAACAACACAATGGCGGCTTTGTTCCCCAAAACGTGTTAACACATAATCCACTGCTTTGTTAGATACAAATCGACACGTCAGAGGTAGAATAAACAGCCACTCTTCATTCGATTGTTCATTTGTTACAAATTTAGGGATTATATCCGCACGAAAAGGGTTAATCACAAAAGAGAATTATATAATGCAGATAATTTATCGAGATTTTGTAGTATCGATTTGGTCAGGGGCTTATATTTACCGTATTGTTGTAGATAATTCTTTTTTAGCACTTTCCTCCGAAGGAAAGTAGCTATTGAGGTTGGACTCATGACGGAATTTTTGAAAAATTTCTTCAAATCTTTATCGATCCTACCTAGTAGACACCGAAAATGACCCCCGTTAAAATTTATATATATATATATATATATATATATATATATATATATATATATATGGCGGCTTTGTGACGTAGGTTCACAAAGCCGCCGCGCTCCTTGCGGCGGCTTTGTGAACCTACGTCTGGCGGGCTTTTCTATTGAAATATATTACAAATTAAACCCCCACTTTCCGATTGACCGATTCAGCTCATTTTTACAACACTTCTTTCTCATGAGTTACCCACGACGTATACCGCGTTTCGTTACAACACAGCAGAAATTACGACCGGTATGAGTATATTAGGAATTTGGGTCCGGAGTAAACCCCCCCTTCTAATGAACCGATTTAGTTTATTTTTACAAAACATATTTACCTGTGGATTACCACTACGAATACCGAGTTTCGTCAATATATACCAAAAATCACAGCTGGTAGTGGCGAATTGGTATTGTGGGTCCGGTGTAACCCCCCCCTCCCCCCTCCTAATGAACCGATTTAGTTTATTTTTACAACACATATTTACCTGTGGATTACCACTACGAATACCGAGTTTCGTCAAAATATACCAAAAATCACGGCTGGTAGTGGCGAATTGGTATTGTGGGTCCGGTGTAACCCCCCCCCCCCCTCCTAATGAACCGATTTAGTTTATTTAGCTATTGAGGTTGGACTCATGACGGAATTTTTGAAAAATTTCTTCAAATCTTTATCGATCCTACCTAGTAGACACCGAAAATGACCCCCGTTAAAATTTATATATATATATATATATGCATATATATATATATATATATATATATATATATATATATATTAATTTGTAATATATTTCAATAGAAAAGCCCGCCAGACGTAGGTTCACATAGCCGCCGCAAGGAGCGCTTTCTACCACTAGAGTGACTCTATCCTGTTCCTGCGTTAGATCAAAATACGATAATATGAGGTTTTTTGTATTTATTACGTAGAGTAATAGGTACCATGTGTAAACATAACTCTGGAAGCAAATTAATAATTGATCAGTTACTCATTACAAATTTTAGAGAGAACTATTCATGTTTTTATTTTATTTATGTAGGATATTTTAAGCAAATTGTTCTGAAAAGCAGTCTACACTACCCAAATTCTGAGGAAAGTGCTTAGTTATGCAGCTCCTGCGTGACGGACTTTATATCTATTGTTTTATAAATAAAGTAACCACTGTCTTGAGTATATTATACTGAAGACCGTATTCACTATATTAATATTATTATTATAGGGGGGAACTACTTGATTGGTCACTAACTATCCATGGCGTTGGATTGGATTTGGTGAAGCGGTATCTTGGACGGCTCGATCTTCAGACCTCACAGAGATGGGCAAAATTTTATTTATAAATAAAAATACAAATCTATTCGTACTTCATATATTTGTGAATACGAATATAAATAAATTCGTATTCATAAGTGTGAATACGAATTTATTTGTATTCACATATATTAAATATAAAAAGCCAAATAAAATTTTATTCGCAAATTTTTCTGCGAATACAAATAAATTCACAGAAAAAATTGTAAATAATCACAAAAAATGTGAATATTTACAAAAAATCAAGTGATTACAAAAAAAATCGCATTAAAATATACGAATACAAATTTATTCACATTATAATTTGTGAATACAAATTTATTTACATTATAATTTGTGAATAAAAATTTATTCACAATAAAATTCGCAAATAAATTATGAATTTATTCGTATTAAGATGATATTACGAAAGTTATTGAAGGTGATTTTTTTTTTTGTTTTTAAGGCGCTTAACGTCTAGGTTGTCAGCGCCTAGATTAAAGTATTTTTTTTATGGAGGTACAGAAAACAAACTATGTCCCTCCAGCATGGCTGGTGGCAGAGTTGGGCAAACGTTAGCGGTCGCTAATATCTAATACCTTCTCGCTAATTTAGCGGTACTGATAAGAGCCTGCGCTAACGATTAGCGCATAGCGACGGCAGAGTGCTAATCGCTTATTTAATCATGAAATGTTTGATCATCCTGATAGCTAATACCTTTAGCTATAGTTACGACATTTTGTCATCTCAAAGTTCACTTACGGTGTGCTCTGAGCCCGGGGGCATGCGCCGCATATAACTTTAGGTAAAACTGAAGTTTAGCGTCCTCCAAACCGATTCCTTTCAAATTTTGTACAATAACGTATTTTGATGCACTAAACACAAATCCGTTAAAAAAAAAAAGTTCGCATTCAACTAGGAAAGAAGTTATTAAGCACTAAAGTTCGCTGTTATGGGGGTTATGAGAGCTAATGTAAACAACTAACTTTGCATGCGCGGGTATGGAAAAGTTCGTTAAAAAGAAGTTTAATTGAAATTTACCATCAATTATTTAAATTCACCAGCAGTTATTTATTCACAACCATTTTTTTTTTAAATAATGTAACACTCTTCACATTTCTTGTTTCGTTCACGAAAAGTATTATGCAACAGAAATCCTTAAATAATTAGCTAATGCCTTTATAATTATTAGTTCGTTCTAATTCACGCGTGCTGAACTTTAATTGTTAACATACTCTTATTTTATAAAAAAAAAGTAGCACTCAAGTTGCACGAATTTATTATTCTCTTCAAACGAGTGCATAAATATGAAGAGCGCTTAAAGGCATTTTTCTGGGCGACTGGGGATTTGTATCCACCGAACATCGCATCTCAAGAAGAAGAAGAAAGCTAAGAAGGATGTCTAGGAAGATAAGAAGAATGTCTAGGACGACTTTTAGGCATACATGCTATGCGTTTCCTCTCGCTACGCTCGCTCAAGAAGATATCAAAACCCTAGTCAATCCAACTCGCTAAAATTATTAGAATTTTATTTATTTTAGCGACTTTAAGTATGCAAACTTTTTTTTTTTTAACGGATTCGTATTTAGTGCATCAAAATACGTTATTGTACAAAATTTGAAAGAAATCTGTTCGTAGGACACTAAACTTCAGTTTTACCTAAAGTTACATGCGGTGCATGCCCCCGGCTCAGAGCAGACCGGAAGTCAACGTTGAGATGACAAAATGTTGTAACTATAGCTAAAGGTATTAGCTATCACGATATTTAAACAATTCATGAATAAATTAGCGATTAGCTTTTTTCGACCAGAAAGAGGTTTTGTCGTTTTTTGGGGGGGGGGAGGTGGGTGGTATAACATGATAATGAAGGTGGATGGATGATAAAACATATACTTTTAATGATTTTTATTATTATGAAAGCATGCCTTTTCACAATTGTGTTTTAGTTTTTTGCGTTTTTCTCGGAAACGAAGCAAAAACGATGAAAATGCCTAAGGTCTTTTAGCCTTTCTATTTTCATCCTGCATCGATTCCCGAAGTTTGGCCGTTTCCTGTGGATATATATATATATATATATATATATATATATATATATATATATATATTTATATGTATGTATATATCCACAGGAATCTAAATAAGAAGTCATGTATTTTTCGAGATTTAAATTAATTATACACTTATTTAAATTAGTTCCTTCTCAAAATGTTCATTTTAAAGGCTTTTCATTCTGGAAATTACCCAGGCCAGTTATTATCCCCTAACTGTCTAATTTTAATTAGGAAAATAAAGGAACGGACTCGGGAGCCTTTTGGAAGGCTCCGAGCCCTTCAAGGGCCTAATAATCCTTTAGAGCGTTGTAAATTACATAGAGCATCGGATTAATTATAGAAAGCGAATATTTGGTCGGGATTCTCGGACACCTTGTTTAATCAAAGGGAATTCCAAAGGAAAATAAAGTGGGAAGGAGCCAGGAAGAGGAACAGACTTTGGCCCTCTTTGGGGGCGGGGGGTCCGATGTGGGCGTGGGGAGCAAAAAGGTTCGAAAATTGCGAGGGTTGAAAGCCTTTCTGCTTCTTATTAGTTCCTTTGTCATTGGCCTAAAGTCCTTCGGAGAATATGATTTGTCAGTTTCTCTCGATTGAAAGGAACGGAATGATTATTTCTGAGATTTGTTTTCTATGAAGGGAAGAATGTACGGTAACTATTTAAAACAATGGTGATATTCTATTCCCAAAACCCCATCAGCTCTAGAAAAATAAGTTATAATAATAATAATCTATATATATATATATCAAAATAACGTGTCTGTTTTTCTGTTTATTTATTTGTTTGTTTGTTCCTTATACAAATCTACCCCATTTGACCGATATTGACCAAACTTGGCACACAGGTAGTTCTTGATACGAGAAATCTCCTAGGCTAGGTCAAAATAGTCAAATTACAAAATTTGGTCAAAAGGTCAAAAGTTTTGTTCAAGAAAAATTGGCTACACTGAACCATTCAGATTGTGACGGCCATTTTGAATCGACTACTTCTGGCCTCCGTCGGCTGTTAGATGAAGTGTTGTTGTTCTGGCCTCTACCGTTATCATTATGAACTAAAACAAATTCACATCGTTTGACCGATTTTCGTAACTGGGTATAGACAACTAGGTATCAAGTAGATCTTGATACGGGGAGAGTCATAGACAGAATGTAGGTGTAGCACGGCACACTGGGTAACAGCTAGTAATAAATAAAGCCAACTCTCTCCGTGGTCTAGTGGCTAGCGCCTTAGATTCATAAGCGGGAGATGGTGGGTTCGATTCCCACCGGTCGCAGGAATTTTCTCATCTCACGGCTCATTGGGAAAATTCCTTGCTTCACCCTGGTTGTCGGCGCTAATGACCTGGATGTCGATGTATACACATGAATGCACTGGTTCCTTTTTTTCCAAAGTTAAGCAACGGCCGTGGCTAGTGACCCACCAAGTGCTGTTGGGATTATAGATAGCCCTGTAGATAGCCCGGCGTTAATAGCCCAATTCTTCATACGCCGTAAAACAAACACACAGTCACAGAAAAGAAAAGATTGTTATCATCTGCGTAATATACATTTACTGTGCGAAGACAAGTTTTTTTGTGTTTTGGGGTGTATATGTATATGGGGGCATACTTCTATTTGTTGAAGATGTTGCCCTAAAAAATTATGGAATAAATTCGATTGCTAAATATAAATAACTTCTAGCGGTTCGAGGGTGTTGTGACCCAATCGTGATATCAAGCTTGAATTCTACGGCATCCAATGTGCCTTACTTTTCCTTTTATAAAATCCCACTATAAAGTGAATTAATAACAGCCTTCTTGGCCTCAGTAATAAATGAGTGTATATAAAGATGGAACTAGAAGAGGGGAGTGTGCGCGTTGACCCCACGGCGAGCTGGAAGATTGATGTACTTAGGACGAGGTCACACATTAATTTAGACAAACACCACATCACTCAGTCGGCAGCTAATACTGGCCACACAAGCCATTCTTTCTCCAGAGTACTCATTACCTACGAAAAGCATTAGTAATACAGGGTTATAAATCAACTCGGGACTTCTATGTGTATATGGGAATCTGTAAGGACAGGAATAATTTCCAATGTAAAAGGGTGTTCTTGGTTAATGTCATCGTATTTGTATATAAATGCACTAATGGTTTTCAAAAATAACATGAAATTTTGAGAGAAAGATTTCCTCGCATAACAGCACATATTGTACAAAATTATTCCAACTTGTTGGCAATGCTCCAAACGTTGTATGGATTTTCTAGATTTTGTTGAGAAAAATTGTAAAAAAAAAAAAAAAAAAAAAAAAAAAAAAAAAAAACGGACCGGAAAGATATTTATTGTTTAGGTAGACAGAAACGTTCTATTTCACATGTCCGAAATGTTTAAGGAATTTTTTCCACCAACTGAAAATTTCCATTTAAAGGAGCAACTGATACGTGGACCACTAAAAAAAAACTGATTATGTTTCGTTTAAAGCCTTTCAGAGGACAGGCAAGCATTCCAACATACGCCGAATCCAAACATTTCAATCCAAGGTCCTTCGTACCGTAGTCAATTCTCCTTATTATGTTACAAATCGCACCCTCCATAATTTCCTAAATATCCAATTTGCCCAAGATATAATCCTTAGGTGCTTTCTCATATTTCTATTATAAATTCAACAGCCCAATCCTTATCCAGCATCAATAATTCTTCTTCCTCACCAAGATGCCTTAATAGCAAGTGCCCCAAGATCTTCTTCAATGTGATCCTAATTTTATTGATTGTGGTTGATATCGCTGGATATTTCTCTCCTCAAGATATCTTACCCACGTCTCTGTCTTCTCTATTTATCCTCCCGGCTAGTCGCAAGCTGTGATTGGATGGCGTAAGGTAAACTCCACGTCATCCTTGAATCCTTACATAAAAGCATGATATTCGGTAGACAACTGACGACACCTGAGGCGTGGGCACGCTACTAGTATCAAATTGCATATTGCTATTGAATTGTTGACTTCAATATTTCCGAAAATAAAAACTAATCATAAAAAAAGAAAAAAAAAATGTTTATCAATGCTTAGATAAGGCAAAAACGTTTTAAACCTCAGCGACAAGGTTACAACACCTCCAATTTTCTACACCAGTAATATAGGCATTGTAATCACGCTTAGCTTTGAATAAGTATTGATAAATATGAAACATTATCTCCCAAGCTTGACCGCTCAAAACCTTCCCTGTTCCTGAATGAGACAATCGGTTTATAGTGAATTTACCGTGGAAAGTTGTTCATTGAACACTATGGCATTATTTTTCGCAGAATTTGGCGCATGCGGAGTTAAACTTTTCAATGAAACTTAATGGTCTATAAATAATTATTGATATTAATAAAATAATAATACTAATTTATTATTATTATTATTTATTTGTTCTCTACCATTTGTATGACTTACAAGAGTAGAATTAATAAAATACTAAATTAAATCAATACTTTTCTGCTGATCTTTAAAAATTATCAGCAAATACTAAACGAGATGCAAAAGAAAACACAGAATATTCCAGTTCCTATTAGGCTGGAAGTAAAGGAGGCAAGAATATCCTTTAGGAATTCCTACACGCACTTTTCTACATATTTTACCTATAAACTTGCCTTCCTATAGCCCATCAGATATTTCCTTATTCCTCCTATCACTCTCAGACGTTTATTACTCCTGATTCTCTTTTTTAGGTACTAAATTCCTTTTCTTTCTATCTTCAACTCTCTCTCAGATATTTTTCTTGAAATTTGTTTTCTCAACATCCAAGGTACAACAACATAGAATAAAGGATAGGAAGAAAGTTGTAAATTACTGTTTTTCCATTTCGTATTAGGTATACTGTTACATCATTAATTTACTTATTTTTTTTTTCAGTAGCTATTGAGGTGGCACGTAGAAAATATCGCGGAAAACGGTCTTCAAACATTTGTAGCCTACTAGATATCGAAAATTACTTATTTTTATTTAAACATACAAATATATGATAGACAGGTTAGATACATACATTTCAGAATAGTAAATAAAAAAGTAAACTAATGTACACTTGTGTAATGTGTATATCAGGTCATTCTAGAAGTAATGTACACTTGTGTAATGTTTATATCAGGTCATTCTAGAAGCAATGTCGGTTATGTAATATTCTGTCAGTTTATGTTTCCTCCTTTACAATTTATTTTTGTTTATATTTTTTGATAAATATACTTATCTTTATCATATATGGTTGGTGAAACATATTTATTCTTTGCTGACATTTCATTTGAAATGGATCTCCCAAGGAGCTACTTACGCCATGTTAATCTTTGGTAATTCGATGAGAGAAAATGCTTCTTCAACTAATCGAATACTTAAAGAAGTATATGGAGAATACTATATATATATATATATATATATATATATATATATATATATATATATATAATACTAGCTGTTACCCAGTGTGCCATGCTACACCTACTTTCTGCCTATGACTCTCCCCGTATCAAATCTACCTGTATACCCAGTTACGTCAAAATCGTTCAAACGGTGTGATTTTGCATATATCTGACAAGTAATTCATAATGCAGCCGGCAAAGGCCAGCACCACAGCATGAGAGTAGATAGCTCTTATCAAAGAAAGGCCAGCGCTCCTTAGTTAGACAGTGACTGTTGAAATAAAATTGAAATAAACTGCATTACATGATTATATAATGATGTAAAGTCATCAATGAGATTGAGTTATTCTAATTATCAACAACATAAAAACAATAATTGTTAGACATTATTCAAAATGGCCGAAGTAATTCGTGAAGCATCCGTCAGAGGCCAGCACCACAACCTGCGAGTAAGATAGCTCTTATCAAAGAAAGCCAGCACTCCTTAGTCAGACAGTGACTGTTGAAATAAAATTGAAATAAACTGCATTACATGATTATTTAATGATGTAAAGCCATCAATGAGTACAAGATATTCTAATTTTTTTTTTTTTTTTCTCTTTTTTTTACGGCGCATCTACATCTAGGTCATTAGCGCCGACATCCAGGGTGCAGCGAGGAATTTTTCCAGCGAGCCGTGGGATGATAAAATTCCTGCCGGAGGTTGGGAATCGAACCCACCATCTCCCGCTTATGAATCCAAGGCGCTAGCCATTAGACCACGGGAGACCCCAAGATATTCTAATTATCAAGAACATTAACAAATAAATTTGAGGCATTATTCAAAATGGCTGTCGATTCAAAACGGTCGTCAGAATGTGAATGGTTCAGTGTAGCCAATTTTTCTTGAACCAAACTTTTGACCTTTTGACCAAATTTTGAAATTTGACTATTTTGACCAAGCCTAGGAGATTTCCCGTAACAAGACCAACCTGTGTGCCAAGTTTGGTCAAAATCGGTCAAACGGTGTAGGTTTGTATAAAGAACAAACAGACATACGGACAAACATACAGACACGTGATTTTTGTATATATAGAAGATATAAAATTCTCGTGTCACAGTTTTAGTGTTTATACTCATCCGATACGTCTTAACTGATTTTGATGAAATTTAATATGTATATTCATTAGGTCTGAGAATAGGTTTATAACTAATTTTTATACCCCTAAGTTATAAGGGGGGCCCACCCCAAAAAATATTTTTTTATTTTTTTGGATAAAATATTTAATTTTTATTTTTTTATGATTTACCATTAAAAAATACGTACAAACCGTAAGTTCGTGAAGTTAATTCCAACATTCAATTCATGTTTCCAAATGAGATCTTTCGGAGCAATAGTTAAACATAATGCTGCAAATGGTCAACAATTTAATTCAACATTCAAAATTACGTGGATGCACGTTGGTGCTGCATTAACCTCAATTCACGGTTTGCAAGGCGCATCGTGAGTAAGCTAGACGATCCTTTGAATGACCAGAAAGAATTCTTGAAATTATTTTAATCACACATCCATAAATTACAAAGTGATAATCACGCTATTGTCATCAATCCAGATAAACGACCATCTGGAGAGTACAATCAATGCACCTGTTGCTGAGGACGTTGCTGGAATCATGGTTGGCGACCGCACAGCTACGCGAGAAATCCTGATTCGAAGAAGAAATAATAATCCTCAGCCCATTGCTGATACACGCCATTCATACGACGCTATCCAATATCCGCTAATGTTCTGGAAGGTAGAAGACGGATATTGCATAAATATTTAACAACGAGATCCCGTAACAGGTACGGGATTATTATTTCACGCCCAAAATATTCACTAGAAACGATGTATATGGAAAAATAACGTTTTCCGGGTCATGTAGTATATATATATATATATATATATATATATATATATATATATATACATATATATACAGCGAGAGGGAGTGTCTTCTGGTAGTTTGTTTTGTTTTTCCACCGCGAAACTTTTTATACAGAGTGTCACCAAAATAAACGGCAAAACTTCGGGAATGGATGCAGGATGAAAAAATGATTTTTATATAAGCATTATGAAGGAACGCCCTTTCACAATTGTGTTTTAGTTTTTTACGTTTTTCTCGAAAACGAAGCAAAAACGAGAAAAATGCCAAAGGAGTTTTTTTCTTTCTTTTCTTTTCATCCTGCATCGATTCACGAACTTTAGCCGTTTATTTTGGGGACACCCTGTATAGATTTCGCATTACAAAAAATTGAATGTTCGTTCACAATCAAATTAATTAATATATATTGGGTTAATCAGAATAGAAAGTCTTTACTGTTAAATTAAACTAAATTGGTCTATTAGTAGTGGGGATAAAAAATATAAAAGTCAAAAACTATTTAAGATTATTTTGCATTTCTGTAACTTATTTTATTCAATTTCTCCAGAAATGCGGAGGAAACGACCAGTGGTCCTGTGGGTAAGGCCCTGGATTTTGCATCAAGAGTGCAACCTATGTATGGCCTGGCGCTATAGAGAAGCGCAAAAAAAAAAAAAATGGCGTAAACTACTTACTTTGCTGAGAAATATACATAGTTATGCAGCTCTTGCGTGACGGCCATTTTACTTTTACGTCTAAGCAATATTTACAGATTGCTTTTACCTTACGAAAATAAAGCAAAATACCAACGCTCTGAGAGGAGAGGCTGTTTATCTCTTTGAGGTTGTGGATCACGTTTCCTTCACAGAATTTGTATTCTAAAAGTTGGAGGACTACCTAATTGTAAGGCCTACCTGGAAGCCAGGGGCATTTACTCATGAAATAGGCCTCAGATAACAAGCCCTAAAAGGGTAAATACCTCAATTTTGTGCCTGAATTACTGAGGTCTACCGAAATGGATTAATACAGCGTGGCTTTAACTACTTGACCGCGGGAGGAACCGCATTAGGTCTTTTTCGGGGAACATTTAAAACAAAAAAAAAATATATTAAAAAATATAACTAATATAAAGCCTATACTAGTAACGACAGTCTCACAGAAACTGCGTCATTTTAGTGTATCTCCATATAGGGCTTTTACTTACAATTAGTTTGATTTGGGAACCAAAATACCAACTTTGAGAAAATTCCAAAACAGATCATGACTGATAATAAAATATTCCTTCATGTCTGCTTATACTTATACTAGCTGTGCCCGCGCCTTCGTCCGCGTTTATACTGACTTAAGGTAGCATTTTTTTTATATATCTTTTGCTTTTTTTTGGATTACGAACACAGTCATTCGACAAACAGATAAACAGACAAAAATTCTAAAAATCATTGTATTGGGTACTGTTTTGTAGATAAAGTCCCTCAATAGTATTTTTTCCCATATATCTTCCATGTACAGACAGCGATCCGTTAGAATTTAATTATATGTTTAGATAGATGGATTTCGGCTGTTAGTGGCAAGTTGGTAATTAATGTCCAGAGTAAAACAACAACGAATTCGTTTCGTTGCAATAATTGCGGCCGGCATGGGCGAATAACTACTTTGGGTCCGGAGTAAACCCCCCCCCCCTTCCAGATGGACCAATTTTGCTGGTTACCGAACGCCTTCAATCATTTGCTAGGGGAATACTATACATCAAGTTTCGTGACGAAAAAACAAAAAAAAAAAACTCTGGTTTGTATAGTGTTAAAGATAGTTCATGAAATGTTCGACGTGACATTGGCATAACTTTTTTTTTATTTATGAACCGATTGCCATGAAAGAAACATTAAATGTTGAGTGAAGCTTATTACAATATATTAGTGAAAACCGAAAGTAAATCGGATAACCCGTTTCCGAGATTAGCGCACATAGACAATCAGATAAAGAGACACGTAGACAAAATATCTAAAAATCATTGTTTTGATGATGTACATAAAGGCCCCCAATAGTATTTTTCCCATATATCTTTCATATACAGACAGCGATCCGTTAGAATGTTATTATATGTATATATATATATATTTATATATACCTAAATAAAAATATTCAAATTTTGATTTGGTGTAACTTTTAATTTTTACGTATTTATTTTTGTTTTTATGAATTTATATATTTTTATATCTAAAATTCTGTAAGTTTATATGTGAAATGTATATATAATTCATGTAAATGTGTTTATAAAAATATGTTGACTCTTTAAGATAAATTTAAATTATTTGTTTCTGTTTTTCCCCCTATGATATTCTTACACTCATGGAGGAATGAAGAGATGTCAGTAAATCCATCGCGCTGTCGGCAAATCACAGTTAATGTAATTAACGTGACATACTCTTAAGTAAAATAACTGAAAAATAAATGGAACCTTTGTAAAGTTTGTTTGTTCAACGATTTCCCAACTGACATGGAACCTGGGCCGAACAGTTCCCTGGACACATTTAATTATGAATGAAATTAATCAGTTTTACGATTCACGGCACGTGACTTTTCTAATTCACTGGAGTATTCGTCGATTATTTATGGAGTAGTTAAGAGAGTAATTAGCGATACAACGGTTACTGGGTCAGTTCAGTTATAAAACTAATCTTTATTTGGCTAACGGTAGGGGGAAAATGCTTCATTGTGTATGTGGTTGTGTGTGTGCATATATGAATATATATATAATCACTAGACAATAATTACCAATCAAAGAACCGGCATTAATGACCTTAAGGGTTGACATTCCATTAAAAAGAAATACAAAAAAAAATGCATTATCGGTAAATAGCATTGAGACTTTTACGTGTAACATTATTCATTTCCCTGATGCTTTTCTGCTACTTGCGCTTCTTTCTTAAGAATGACATCTAAAACTAGCCATTTTCATAAAAAAAAAAAAAACTATTTTTTATTATAAAAGAAAATCCCTACTAACAATGCGAATTTGTAGTTATATATATATATATATATATATATATATATATATATATATAAATATGTGTGTGTGTGTGTGTGGTACACAGTCTTGATACAGGGAGTCTTGTAGGATTTCAAAATTTGTTCAAAGGTCAAACGTTTTGCCAAAAAAAAAATGGCTACACTGATCCTATCAGATACTGAAGGCAATTATGAATCTACGGCCATTAAAACCTTCTAGTGCTTTCAGCAAAATTTCTCTTCAATCTCATTTGTCTATTTAATCTCAAACGTAACCTTAACCCACTTTTACGGATCCACTAACAGAGGAAAGAAGGGTTCGGACATTCACTTTTTTTCGTAAGTACCTAGGTACTACTTGATTATAAATTGATTAATAATGCCTAAGAATTTATTTTTTGATGTTGTTGATAATTAGAATAACTCAAACTCATTGATGAATTTACATCATTATATAATCATGTAATGTAGTTTATTTCAATTTTATTTATTTATAAATTGTTGTTCCTCTAATTTAAGTGGACTGTATTTTGTTTTATGTATGTTCACTGAATGGCAGTAGCGGTATTCTGGCACTAATGTAATCAAAAGCTTTGTACTCGCCAATTCTGAGTCATGTATTCAGTTCATCGCGAGTACTCAAGTATGATGTGGAGCTCCACGTCGACGACACAACGTAGAGACACAGTTCTCTCTAAATACTAATACTTTCTACTCGCAAGGCAGACATGCTCGGCCGAGTCTTACGGATCACACACAAATTACAATTCTCCTCTCTTGGAGTCTTACAAAACACTACTCCTTATGGAGTCTGTAAATACACACTTCTCCCTCATGGAGTCTCTTAATACACACTTCTCCCTCATGGAGTCACTAAATACACTGCCAACCGGATCACATCCGGTTGGGCTCTAGCTCCTCCAAAGAGCTTCCCACCATGGAGGTATGATTTATATTCTACCAAACAATAACATTCACTGTCTAACTAAGGAGTGTCTAACTACTCGCAGGCTGTGGTGCTGGCCTCTGTCGGCTGCTTCACGACTTACTTTACAGATATATACAAATTCACACCGTTAGACCAATTTTCACGTAACTTGATAACACAGGTAGATCTTGATACGGGGAGTGTCATAGGCAGAAAGTAGGCGTAGCTTGGCACGCCGGGGAACAGCTAGTATATATTAAAATTTAACCATAATCTAGTCAATTTTTGAGATTTTCCATAAGATTATATTGATTTGATAAATTATCCTATTTCAAACCAATTATTAAGGAATTATTTTTTAAACAATAAATGCTGTCTGACATAAAAAAAACAATTTTATTTCCTACATCATTCATACTTACTTCATCCATACTATATATATACGAGGGAGGCCCTGGCCAGGCAGGGCTTAATAGATGAAGACGCCTGGCGCCCTGAATTTAGGAAGCGCTGGTGGGCAGAAAGGCTCCATTCGTCCAACGACGGAGCAGGATTAAAGGAATCCTCTGCTAGTAAGGCCTCGACACATTGGCTCAATGATGGAGCTGGAACCACTTCTGGGTGGGACTTCATCCAGTATGTTCGTACCCACTAAATGCTCTTCCGACCACCGTGAGAACGACAAGAGGCCGGCGTGGGGGCCGGATTCTTACCTGCAGGTCAGGTTGCCTTGTAGATGAGACCGGCACCCATGCTGTTCAGCAGTGCTATGTTTCACGGGGAGGTCGTTGTTTGAGGGTAAGGTGACGATTGTTAATGGGAACTCTTCTGATCTGAACTCGCTGCACCGGTCGAAGTGTCGGAAGTATGGGCGACTTGGTGTCCGTTCGGCAGTGGGGCGAATGTTTGGCGTGCCTGTGACCGACGCGGAGGTAACTTCCTGTACATTGAGCTGGAGGGGTGTGTGGAGCGGTGCTTCTGCCAAGAGTTTAAGGCAGCTTGGTGTCCCGATGGGGGTACTAAGAAGCATTACCTTGCGTGTATTAAAGGGCTCCTGCATCATCTTCAGTCGATGGAGGACACTCCTCGCCGGGGCGGGCAGTTGAGGAACGCCTGTTTTTTTTTTGTTTTTTTTTTTTTTTCTTAAGTTATTTATGTTTTTACTTGTTTTTTATTTTAATTTGGGTTGTGGGTATGTCTGTGGTTGGTAAATTTGACTGCACCGTTAATACCTCCCTCGAGTGCTCTGGTCTAGTAGGTGAAGTGGTTCATTAAGCTGTATTATTTTCTTATTAGTATATTGATCATTTTTATTGTTAGTCTTTCTGCTCTGTTATTTTATTTATTTTTTTAGTTTCATCTATCTGGTTATATCTGTAATTATCATATTAATTGCAGCTTTATATTTTTATATATTATTATATTATGAGATATATTGATTTGTATGGCTTATTTTTTTTATTATTTTGTTTGTATATTATTTCATTTTATTTATTTAATTATTTTTGTGCCTTCGTATATTATTCATGACGTACTCTTAAACTGATGAGAACATATTATTAACTTAGGTCTCCCAGCAACTAGGCTTGTGTTATTTTCAAGCCCAAATAACGAGGGTGAAGGAGACACCCAATTTTTAAGTTGACCAATTGTATTTGAGAATAATAGTAACAATTGTGTTTGTATTGTATCTCCTAATAAAAAAAGTCCGATTCGCAGGAACTGCGTCATCTTAGCGCGGTTCCGTTCTTATCTCTAGTGTTTATGAAGGCATAGAATAGAAACAGTTATTACTTTGTTTAGATCAATAGCGAAACAGCTATCCAAATGAAATTTCAAACAAACCAGTCTTGAAAGGTCCTGATTTACAATCTTACCTGTATGGGTCAGCTATACCATAAGTCGGGCAGAAAGGCCTCCGCTCAGAGGCATTTGGAAAGCCTTGGGATCTCTCTCTTTGAACGCTACATTTCTAACAATAAATTGATCTTCTTATTTTACTTAATCTGTTTTATTGTCAAATACATTATCTGACTATAAGCAATTTAAAAATAACAAGGAATAAAAAACAGACAAAAAGAACAGTTCGAATAAGCGAAATCAATTACTTTAAAGTTTTATGCACTTATTTCTCCGATTGACATCGCCTAATCAAAACTTTCATCAGAACCATTTTTATAGAACATTTAGTGAGCTTTCTAATGGTCATCTTCCGTTCCCCAAGATTCTCAACCTTTTTCGAGATATTAAGGAAAGTATACAAAGTTACCAAAACTTTTCATGTCTGTTCATAAAATATTTTATTCTAACCCTTCCTTAACTCCAAACGTAACATAACTTTCAACATATTAGTTTTAATGAAATTAGAACATGCAGATAATGTTTCAACTGAATCCCGTGATTCTAAGTACCCAAACCAAAAACGGAATTCAAAAACTATTTTCTCGACAACGGTTAAAGCTATCGCCTTGAAAATGGTTTCATTCGTTTTTCTAGCCCAATAAGCCTATAAAAAGAGTACTTACAAGCTTATGAACTCAAAAACGTAAGCGTTACGATTTTTTCTGCGCGAATTTCGCCCCAAACGCCATCTTCCAGTGGGCGGATTTTGCTGGTTAACGAACTTGACCTTTCAAATTGGACGACAGATTTTTGTACCAAATTTCATCAAAATCGGACCATCAGGGAAGCCAGAAATGAGCGAACAGACAAATATATATATATATATATATATATATATATATAAATAAATATATACATATATATATATATATATATATATATATATATATATATATATATATATATATACAAATTTGAACCACCGTTATTTTCGGTCTTTAGGGGTTCTGAAACGCGAAATTTTCTAGTCGGCACTTCCGGATTGTTTCATTGTATCAACCCTATAAGCGGGGTTCCTCCCTATGGGGGAGGGAGGAACCGCGCTAAAAAAAATAAAAAATAAATAAATAAATAAAAATATACAGGGTGATTCAGGTCTAAGTAGCCAAACTTCAGGAGGTGATTCTGGACATCATTTCCAACAAAAAAGTTCATTTAAAGTATGGTCCGAATGGAAAAGGAGCTATGTCCAATTTTCTGTTAATTTGAGGTAGACATATTTTTTATTGAATAAGAAAGAATTACTCAAAAACCGTTGAGCATAATTAAATTCTAATTATGCTACCATAAAATAGAGAAAATTTCGTTTAAGAAAACAGTGATTTAATTCACTAAACCCATTGATAAAGGATACTTTCTGGACGTCCAATAACACACTTCTGTTTTTCTCGATGAATCAGTGGTTTTTCGCAAATTGTTTTCTCAGCCCCCTAAGGGACTACAGATTCCCTACTTACATGAAAACTTCTGCATTTAGTTAGCATTAAATCTATGTAATTGAAGTGGATGTTTATTGTGGGATAGGTTGAGCTATTGGCTCCTTTTGTCAAAAAATGTGGAACGTAGTTTTGTTTCTGTCAAATACCTTGTGTGAAGAAATTATAAATTATTCATTATTTAGTGGCCAAACTTTCGGAACCCATGGTCCAGCCCAGAAGCTATAAAAAGTAACTGAAAAAAAAATTATTCGAAACGTTTTTTTCACTTGAGAGATATGTCCCATTTTGTGTTTTCCAAATTTTCATTGATAGTTGGCACTAACAAAATTGCTTATTAATATAAAAAGTTTAAAATTGCCGAAATTGCAATTGGACCTTTTTCAACTTGGACGGGGGACAGCAATCCATTAGAACCACGAATCTATCCCGTATGTGAACGGAACGTCTTCCAATGCAATAGGCCGACCGGTCGGGAATCATGATTGGCTGAAGAAGATATTCGTCCGAAATACCGCACCACAAGGATTAACATGAGACCAATTATGCGAATTGGGAATATTTCCGTCTCGTGTGAATTTGGCCTTGTCTGTCCATAAAATGTTGTGGCCGAACTGAGGAATTAAATGTATCCGCTCGCGATGTGTTAGTTTTTTTAATGTTATTTGAAATGATGTTCTAAAATATTTCAAATTATGTGTAAATTTTGGTATACAATTATTTAACTATCCTGAAATGATTTTGAATTATCCCCTCAAAATGTCTAGTCAAAACATGAGTCCCAAATACATCACGCAAATAGAAAATGATAAATCAATAAAAATTTAGAAAACACAAAATGTGACATATCTCTCAAGTGAAAAACGTTTCGAATAATTTTTTCAGTTACTTTTTATTGCTTCTGGGCTGGACCATGGCTTCCGAAAGTTTGGCCAATAAATAATGAATAATTTATAATTTCTTCACACAAGGTATTTGACAGAAAAAAACTACGTTCCACATTTTTTGACAAAAGGAGCCAATAGCTCAACCCATCCCACAATAAGCCTCCACTTCAATTACATAGATTAAATGCTAACTAAATTTAGAAATTTTCTTGTAAGAATCTGTAGTCCCTTATTGGGCTGAAGAAGAAATTTGCGAAAAACCACTGATTCAGCGAGAAAAACAGAAGTGTGTTATTGGACGTCTAGAAAGTACCCTTTATCAATGGGTTTATTGAATTAAATTACTGTTTTCTTAAAGGAAATTCTGTCTATTTTATGGTGGCATAAATATAATTAAATTATGTTCAATGGTTTTTGAGTAATTTTATCTAATTCAATAAAAAATATGTCTACCTCAAAAAAATAGAAAATTGGACATAGCTCCTTTTCCATTCGGAATCGAACCATACTTTAAATGTACTTTTTTGTTGGAAATGATGTCCAGAATCACCTCCTGAAGTTTGGCTATTTAGGCCTGAATCACCCTGTATGTATATATATATATATATATATATATATATATATATATATATATATATATATATATCATACGTAGGTCTTAGATTGTTTGCGCAAACCCGTCTACAAATATGATCCCATTTCGATAAACTTCTGCAGAAACAATAAGATATCCAAAAAGGATGGGTATTCGGGAGCCTTCCTCTTATACAATCCCCGCTCCACCGTGAAAGTATATTGAATGTGGCTTTGCTAGTTATTGTTGATAAAAAAAAAATACAGGAATATTTAAGAAAGACATTATAATTATATTTAAAGCGGTGATTCTGGGATGGAGAGCTCTCTAACATAATAAAAAGACAGGCGTCTTACCTTTCTGAGGTTTTGCTTCAGGAAGATGGCTGAGGGTGAGGAAGTACAGTAAGAATAAAGGCCTCAGTGATCTACTGATCATGATCCTCTTCATTAATCTGAAAATAATAAAGAAATATATCATAAATTATATTTTAACTATTCAATAATGCTATAGTGATCTTGATGGATGTGAGTTTAAATGCTTGAATATTCCGTGGTGGTTGTGGGTGGGGTTCGGGCTCAAGTGCTTTATCGTGCATTTTAAGAAGTTCAATTGCTTTTTTTTTGGCATAAACATGGTCATAATGCCAAAAGTGCTGAAATATTTCAATTAATCTCTTTCGCCACTGCCAATAGTTCTAATTAGTTCATTTTACTGTTAAACGAATTTATAAATGCATGCTCAATAAGCATTAGAAATCGGATACAGAGCCCACGATCAGCCATGAAGTGATAGAAGTAACAACCAATGCCCGATAATGTGGATTAGTTTAATTTGAACAGAATTCAAAACTTCCACTTATAATAAACTGGTTTAGTTTATTTCTTACTAGCTGAATACCCGTGCTTCGACAAGGCAGATAAGTAGTTAACGGTACTATATAATTTTATTTAATTTGTCTAGTATATTATAGCACGGTTCCCGTCACATTATATGTTATTCATCAATTCATAAGTGAACAAAGTATGGACGCTGGGGCGCTACGGACCAGTGTCAACAAACAGATAACCTAGAGATAACCCGTTTTATATAAGTTAGCAGTAACAGCATTTTAACCAGTACAGGTTAAAATTCGTTGTCAATAATAAATGTACGTTAAAATTTATTTTTCCAAGATGCCATTTGGAAACACCCATTATATTTGCGACCATTACCAACAAGTCTTCTGACTGGGGATGCTGATGGGTGAGGAGGCTGGGCAAGGGTTCGGGATATTATTACCTCGGATAGACCACCAGTTACAGGGTAAACTCTTATGAGGGACAAAATCACAGTTTATATCTAGTAATTCAAGGTCTACCATCGTAGTTAAAATGAAGCTCAAATAAAAATAATATTATAAAATAGATACAGTACGGTAAAAGCAGACCCGTTATCGTCCAAGCAACGCTTGCTGCCTAGGCTTGCATGCTCTCTAACCAACTAAAAATTCAAACCCCTCTAAATATACTTAAAAATTTCAATGTCTAAAAATCCTTTCTTACCGAATGTTTTCATGCTAAAGGGAGTGCCCATGCAAAATTTCAAATTTTTCTGGCTTGTGGTTTGGGCTAGGCGATGATAGTCAGTGAGTGAGTCAATGGTATTTTTTTATATATCTTAGTCTTTAGATAGAGATGACTTATACAGAGTTTGGACAAATATTCGATTCCGCTTTCGGATAAATTCTTCGTTTTGAACAAAACTTATGAAAACTCCACCATTAGTAACCACCCATTCTTCTTTCATTTACAAACAACCCTTATCCCATCACTTTTTCTTGCCCGAATATCTAACGGAAAAGACATTCGTGAACTCAATCCTTTATCAGCTGATATGTTGCCATCTGTTCAGTGGTTTTACTCGTCCTTTTACAGAGAGTTCTTCATGGAAACGAAAATGTTGAAACTTAAATCTTT
This sequence comes from Gonocerus acuteangulatus, assembly GCA_946811695.1. NCBI lineage: Eukaryota > Metazoa > Arthropoda > Insecta > Hemiptera > Coreidae > Gonocerus > Gonocerus acuteangulatus. Next base: position 25,703,937 of record OX328130.1, read on the forward strand.
TCGTAATTAATGTTTGGCAAAGTAATAATGATAAATCTATTTTTGGTGGGGAAAAAGCACAGATTAAACGACTTTAATATTAAAACAATAGTTAGTGCAAAAGCTTTGTTGAAGTTTCTATAAGCTCCCATTGACAGGAAATCCTGATATTATTGGAAAGACATCCGAAGTTGCCGACTGTTGAATATGCAATAAGGCTCAACGACTTTTAGAGCACTATCAGAAGAGAGTTTGGCGTCGATGTAGGGATGTTTTGAACTAACGCAAGCTAATTTTTGAAGCCGTTTCTGAAATACTGCAGTCATTCTTGTAAATAATCAACTATAAGAGGACAGATCTTTATAATATGTTACAGTTCAATATAAGATGTTATGCCCCTAAAGTTTTTTTTTTTTGGGGGGGGAGGACAAACTCGCGATGAAGACATTTGGTTGTAATAAAAAGGGCCAGAATATTGACTAAGGAAACATTAAACATTAATTTTGAAATGAATAGTATATGTATTCAATAATGGATCATTTTAGCACTTGGAAAGTAGCTATTGAGGCACTCAAGACGGAATTCTTGAAAAATGTCTTCAAACCTTTATCGATCCTACCTAGTAGACATCGAAAATGACCCCCGTTAAAATTTATATATATATATATATATATATATATATATATATATATATATATATATATACATACACACACGTGTGTGTGTGTCTGTTAACACGATAGCGGCCAAAGTTTTTGTTTTTTTTTGTCTCGATATATGGTATATAGCGTTCAATTAGCAAACGATTGGCCGAGTTCGTTAGCCACTAAAATCGGTCCGCCGGGATGGGTGGTTTACCCCGGACCCGGAAACACTAGTTTGACCATGCCAGCCGTAGTTATTGTTATATTTCAATGAAACTTGGCTTTCGTAGTGGTAATGTACAGAGAAAAATGGGTCGTAAAAATAAACTAAATCGGTTAATTAGGAGGGGGGGGGAGGTACTCTGGACCCAAATTACTAATATACTCATACAGGTCGTAATTTCTGCTGTATTATAACGAAACTCATTATACGTCGTGGGCAACACTAACTATACTGGCGAAATTATAAATACATATATATATATATATATATATATATATATATATATATATATATATATGTCTGTTGGCTCTCTCATAGGGTCAATTATGGTCCGATTTTGATGACATTTAGTAACACAATCTTTTATCTAATTTGAAAGGTCAATTCGTTAACCAACAGCTATGATTAATAAAATCCCAAATAAGTTACACTTAAATTTTGCACCGCGACTTCTCGCACAATACTGCCAATCAATTTGATCAATACAACGATGCCGCTATAAATGTTGACCCTCTAGAAAAGTTCCAGAAAAGTTAGCACCCGTCCAAATGGAACAATGCTGTCCGCCGGTATGAAGCTTGGAAAACACAAGGGTTGTTACAGCCCACGCCTGCCCTATCCTATGGGTCCAGGAACATCCCCACTGCGAGGGGAAAGTATTCGAGAAAACTCTCAGGGCTTTGTTTAAGTCCGATATTGTTCAAGTTTTCCTAGTAACATTCGGTCACTAGCTCCTTCTCAGTACAAATTGAGAACAATATTGTTTTCAAACTAAATTTCCACTTTTAAAGACACTATTTTTATTTTCGTAAGCAACTGTAACTGTGAAAACAATGACAAACTTTCCTACAGTTCTTACTCCTTAACTTAATACTTAAACTAATAATATCCGTAAGAATTTTTCTTCAATGACACATATTGGTTGATAAAGAACTTGATAATTCTCCATTGGAACATAAAAGGAAAAATATTAAGAAGAATATAATCCCAGATATGTCACTAGCCAGTCATACTTTCTCTCACCAGATCATTATTCTTTGCGTCCAATAATGGATGCATGAAAAGGACATACAAGTCTTGAACATTTGTAGCACGATTTAGAATGCTTCAAATCTTTGGTATTGGGACAAAAATAGCACCGTTTCTTGGGGCGTGAAGAATTTTGTAATTTTTACGGCTGACAATTAATTAAATTACTTCGTTATCAAAAAATTTGCGGAAGGCATCTACCTCATGTTGTGTACCCCTAAATCCTGAACGAACTCCATACACATGTGTTATCAAATTTTCTCTACGGGTCCTCGTTGAAGGAGGGGGGTCCCTTGACCATTTTATATTGTTACTTCTTGACAAAATTCATAGTGTCATTTATCTCGTCATCTTTATAAGATGCCTCCTGCTCACTTGCTGTACCATGTTCATGATCTATCTAGTCCTCGTCTGCCAAATCACTAGTAGAATTAGCATCATTGATAGGTTCTTCCCTGTTTTGCCGATCAAATTCCCTCAAAAGCTCCTCATCCGTCGCGATCAGTCGTCGGGCCATGATATTTGACGTTGGGAAATCACTGACGTATCCACTCAGATCAGGGTCAGAGGGGAGGAAAAAACTGTGCCGGGAGCACTCGCGTCGGGTCAAAATAGCGATAACAAGGATTACAATACTCCGTCCAGGGTCAAGCGGTGTAGTGTGCTATGGTTGGAGAATAGAAGGAGTGGGGAGTCTATTCGGGGAAGGGATGATTTTAAAATTTCCTCTTTTAAGTACCTTGGGTCTCTGGTGACCCGACGCGAGTGCCTAATAGGGTGTATCGATTTTTAACTTTTTTTTTGTTTCCAAATTCCAAGTTGAAAAAAAGTTGCTATTAGGCGCCACAATGTACCACAAAAAATTTTGGATTTTTAAAAAAATGTTTAGGTCTCCCGCACAAGGCCTAAAGTTTAGAAAATTTACTAAAAAAGTCAATTTTTACAAAAATATTAAAGTAACCTAAAACAATTTTATTCTACGTTGCAAGTTACAATTCCACTAACAATAACTAAAAACGATAAAAAAAAATTTCAAAAATTTATCACATCATTTAGGTCTCCGGCACAAGGCCTAAAAGTCGTAAATTTCAGCACATTTTTAAAATTTTGCAGTACTTTGATATTTGCGTGGTTCATGGTTTAAACCTTAAATATAACTAAAACCTGGTTGGAATTGTTGTTATAAGTGAAATAATGAAGACAATTTCAACACGTCAAGTGTCGACTTGAAGCAAGGGGGAGGAGAGGCCAGACTGTCGCACCGTGGTGACCAGATTGATAGCGCCAGCTATGAATCACCGCACAGACTTGTCAGTACTTATATACCGGCAAGCAGTAGTAATTTTGATTTGAGTGCGATATTCATGCTTCTAAGACTCAATTGTGTGATTGAGGCACAAGAACTCGAGTTTATGGTCGACCAACGTGGTTCTGGATTGATGTCAATTGCAGACATCAATTGTCATCAATCAGAGTGTGACAAAAACGAAACTACTAAACTTGAAAACCGCTTAGAAAGACAATCTTGGTCACAAGCTTTAATGCATGTAGTTGTGAAGAAAACAACAATAGAGTCTAAGGTCAAAAGCTCGTGAAAACAAAGGCAAGCGTTGTGACAGTTCTTGTTTTACTTCTACACTTGAAACATATTTTTGTCACGTATAAACTACATTATTTTCAAAATCGCCACCTTGATTTGACGTTTGAGACATTCAATCATCTGTACTATCACTAGAATCGATGTTATCAACAGATTTTAAGTTTTGGCCCGCAATTTTTTTTACAGCTACCTTTAATAAAGCTTGTGAACCAAATTTATTTTTCTAATCGCTTTTTACGTTTTTTAATTTCGCTTTTGCTACACTCTGCAATGTACATCAATCAAGGATCACGTTGGACGACCAATAACTCATGTTCTAGTGCCGGGACTGTTTTGCCAATAGAGCAAATGCAGTTGCTGGGTCCACATTTACCTTTCACATTTGTACATGCTGAGTACAAATATCAACCACTGCAGTTTTAGTTTTGGGCTAAAAGCTAGTTACTGAATCCTTGTAGGATACTTCCTGTTAACCCCTGAACACTTTTTAATTTACTCAAGTTGCTCGAGCAGATTTATAACCATGAACATTGTGTTTTTGATGCCACTAACAGGAATAGAAGCTCTTTTCCTTATCTCCCCAAGTTTTAAAGCAACTCTCAATGCAATTGCCTTCATTGCAGGCAGATAAATTCCTTCTTGTTTCATTTCAACGCGTACCCATTCAAAATACTTCAATACATCCATCTTGGTCGGCAGAACATTAAAACCACTCACATCGATAGGTTGCCCGGTAACCGGCATGTCGATTGTTTATCTAGTTAAATGCGGTTTTTTTACACATCTTGAACATAACGACTACCACTCAATTGAGTCTTAGAAACAGAACTATCGCACTCAAAACACAATTACTACTGCTTTCCGGTACACAAGTACTGACAAGACTGTGCGGTGATTCGTAGGTGGCACGCCACTGCGGTGCGACAGTCCGGCTTTCCCCCACCCCCTTGCTTCAAGTTGACGCTTGACGTGTTGAAATTGTCTTCACTATTTCACTTATAAGAACAATTCCAGCCAGGTTTTAGTTATATTTAAGGTTTAAACCAAGAACCACAAAAATATCAAAGTACTGCAAAATTTCAAAAATGTGCTGAAATTTACGACTTTTAGGCCTTGTGCGGGAGACCTAAATGATGTGATTTTTGAAATATTTTTTTTATCGTTTTTTGTGCTTATTATTAGTGGAATTTTAACTTGCAACGTAGAATAAAAGGGTTTTAGGTTACTTTAATATTTTTGTAAAAATTGACTTTTTTAGTAAATTTTCTAAACTTTATGCCTTGTGCGGGAGACCTAAACATTTTTTTAAAAATCCAAAATTGTTTGTGGTACATTGTGGTGCCTAGTAGCAACTTTTTTTTAACTTGGAATTCGGAAAGAAAAAAAGAGTTAAAAATCGATACACCCTAGTGCCTAAGGGTTAAGGACACAAAGAATTGGCCGAATCGACGTTGGTGATTCCCCCATCCTGTAATCTATATATATTAATCACCTCTCTGTCTGTTTGTCAGTCTGTTTATCTGTTTGTTCCTCATACAAATCCACACCATTTGACCGATTTTGACCAAACTTGCCACACAGGTAGGTCTTAATAGGAAAAGTCTCGTAGCCTAGGTCAAAATAGTCAAATTTCAAAATTTGGTCAAAAGTTTGGTTGAAGAAATTGGCTGCACTGTTTCTTTCATATTCTGACGGCCATTTTGATTCGACGGCCATTAAAATCTTCTGGTCTTAGTTATCAACACGTTTTAGTGAAAAAGAAGAAAAAAAGTCCTCATTCTCCGAAGAAGCCCTGAGGAAGCCTGCTCAGGGTCTAGGAATGTCTTCCTAAACGTCATTTATTACCAAGCTGAGAGGCTTTATTGCCTCACTGTTCGTTTATTGCATTTAACAGTTTGCTCTGAATTGCAACACTCAGCTCATTGATTGAATCTTCAGCCCGGGGCATCTGCATAAATTTCACTTGCTTGCAACATCCACTGCTTAAGCTAAGCCCCCTGGCTTTGCCCATAATCGGATCTAGTTAACATGCTTATATCGGCAATGTAATTATACACTCGACGGCTTAACAACTAACTATCTTCTTAAGTAATTATGATGTTTATACGAGTTAATTTGTTATCTATAATGTTCCCTACAAGCTATTAATTGTCTGGAACAAATCTGAGAAGGTTGAGTTTAATTGGAAAAGTTTTCTTGACTATCGATCTTGTTAATAGGAGGTTTCAAGTGATAACTGATCCGTTTCTATTCCATATAAATTTATTAAACGGGGAAAAAAGAATATTATTATGTTAATAATACGTAAAATTCCTTCAATCTGGCACGTTCGGGACTTGAAGCATACCGGATTATCGGAAGTATGTAGGAAAAACTAGATAGAGAAGAAATTTAAACGAAATGTAGACTACATGACTACTACATATTTAATATAAACTGACTAAAATAGCATTGCAAACTGTTACAATTATAATACCTCAGTCGAAAGCTATAAACTGAACTGGCAACAAGTTCGTATTTGATCACAGAGAGGGTTAGCGGGAATTTTTCTACGACCCCGTCGTGCATCATGGTTTTTTTTGGGAGGAGATTTCGCGGAATCGATGCATAAGAACTGAAGAGGCGCACTTTTCATGTTTGGCCTTGACATCCCTGCCGTGCTGGATTATCAAGCGTGCCGGATCATAGGATGTCGGATTAGAGGAAGTTTACTGTATCTACAATCTTTCTGGTCTCAAAATGTCAAAATCGGAACATAGTAAACGAAACATTTTCTTGGAGGACATGGAAAATTTTACTATTTCGAAAATTCGATCATAGAAGGTTTATTTATAAAACTAGACCGAAAATGTAGTTAAATGCTGCCAACCTCATATTTCTATCTGTCACCCTCCCTCCAGATGAATATGCCTTTATAAAGATTATTTAGAAAAAAAAGCAAAACAAGAAAACCATTAATTTTCTCTACACATTAGTTTTCAACGTTACATAACTTCATTAAAGGTATGTATATTTTTTTTAATTATTTCATTTTCGAATTTGTTAACCATTGTTTACTATTGTTTATTTTTTTGTATGTATTTTAAGTGATGAATTGCCCTTATCGCGGTCTCACTAATAAACAAATAAATAACTTCATTAAAATCAGCATTAAATTTTCTTTAAGGCGAATGCACTTCCAACGTTCACAGGTATCTTTTGCAACCTGTTAAAAAAAGTGATATTATGAAAAAAGTTTCCAAACTCACATGTCTTCTAAAAACAATTCTTTAACTTTAAAAAACCAACTGGGATATAAATTGAAGAAACGTAAATTTTCATAGCTGAAATTCTTCCCAAAACTATCAGCGTATAGAGGACATACTATTCACGAAGATAGGAGGAAAAGAAGCCACTGACTGTAAGTCTCATCTAGATAAGTTTGCCGTAGATTTTGAAGAAAATCAAAGGGTAAAAATGCAGTTTCCAGCCCTCCAAACCGATTTCTTTCAAACTTTGCACAATAACGTATTTTGATGCACTAAACACGAATACGATAAAAGAAAACGTCGGATTTAACTAGGAAAGAAGTTATAAAGCACTTAAGTTCACTGTTGTGCAGGTTATGAGAGCTAATGTAAACAACTAAATTTGTCAACATACGCATGCGCGGGTATAGAAAAGTTCGTAATAAGGAAGTTTAATTGAAATTTACCATAAATTATCGAAATTCATCAGCAGCTATTTATTTACAATCATTTTTTTAAATAATGAAACACTCTTCACATTTCTTGTTTCGTTCATGAAAAGTATTATATATCAGAAATCCCTTAATAATTAGCTAATGCCTTTATAATAGCAGAAGAATGTCTAGGACGAATGATTAGGAATGCAGAAGAATGTCTAGGAATGCAGAAGAATGTCTAGGGCGATTTTAAGGGCAAACATGCTATGCGTTTCCGCTCGCTCCGCTCGCTCAAGAAGATAACAAAACCCCAGTCAATCCAACTCGCTAAAATTAATAGAATTCTATTAATTTTAGCGAATTGGATTGACTGGGGTTTTGTTATTTTCTTGAGCGAGCGGAGCGAGCGGAAACGCATAGCACGTATGCCCTTAAGCGACAGGTGACGACGGGTGAGAATGCCCTTAAAATTAACAATATCTTTGAATAAATAGTTTCTGAACATTTCAAATGAGAGTTCTCTGTTTCCCAATGTTACGTATCTGCGCATGCGCATGTTTACAAAAACGCTGATGACGCCTAGTTTTATAACCTTCCTAACTTTAGTGCTTAATATTATATTCTATTAATTTTAGCGAGTTGGATTGACTGGGGTTTTGTTATCTTTTTGAGCTAGCGTAGCGAGCGGAAACGCATAGCATGTGTGCCTTAAAGTCGTCATTTATGCCTTAAAGTCATGTATGCCTTAAATTCGTCACAAATTTAATTGTTTACATTAGCTCTCATAATCTGCACAACAGTGAACTTATGTGCTTAATAACTTCTTTCCTAGTTAAATCCGACGTTTTTTTTTATCGTATTCGTGTTTAGTGCATCAAAATACGTTATTGTGCAAAGTTTGAAAGAAATCGGTTTGGAGGGCTGGAAACTGCATTTTTACCGATCAAAGCAGCAGTGGCTTCTTACGAGGCTAGCTGCTCATGGATCTCCCTCGTGAGAACCTTGCAGCTCAAACCAACACCGAACCAACCTTTGCTAATGTAACTCGCCGTAATAAACAGCCTTCCGTAGCAGTGCCTAGCAAGGATCAGGGAATCCCTGCTTTGGATGACTATTTCCAAATATATTTATGCAACAGGTGAACTTGTTGGCCCGAGTAACATCTTGTTTGCAACTAGAATATCCAACAACCGCATTTCCATCTTTCTCTCAAGTCTCAAATGTGTTGATGAAATTATTTCTAACCAGAAAAGAATTACCATCAATAATGAATTTGTTCCTGCTCGCCGACTAATTATACCTTCTAAACGCCTAGTAATATCAAATGCCCAACCGTATATATCCCATGAAATAATAGAAAAAAGGTTAAACGATTTAAAGATAACCTTGCTCTCACCTGTTAGCTTTCTTAGAGTTGGTTTAAATGAGAAATCGTATTCACACGTCCTGAGCTCTAGGAGGCAAGTTTTTATAAAATATGAAAATACAGTCATTCCATCATACGTTTTAGTTCAGTTTGAAGGAGATACTCACAGGGTATTTCTAGGTGATAATGACACCAAGTGCCTGAGATGTGGTGAATTGGGCCACATAAGTACTAAATGTGAGTACTCTAGAAATAAACCTAATGAAACAGCCTCTAGTCAAGACACTAATTTACCTGTGAATTACGATTATGACTCTTCCGACAGGAAAAACTTCAGTAATACATTTCTGATCAAAGGTGTTCCATCCAATTTACAGCCATCTTTAAAACAAAACCCCAAAATTCTAAATATAAATGAGCCGTTTTTAAGCAACAATATTGCTGATAATGCACTAGAGCAGACACTTACCGCAGCAAACAAATCAGATGCCCTGGATACAAAATAAAATAATTCTTTAACTTGACGAATCTCTCAAATTTTGAAATATTTAATTACCTTTCCGACGGCGTACTCAGAACTTAGATTATCTCTCAATTTGATAATGTAAGTGAAAATTTATTGAAAAAAACAAAACAACAACTATCAAAGAAAACTGTTATCATGTTCATTTATGTGCTCTTTGTTGAAATAAATGAAAATTATTTTTGATGAAGTTGATACTTAATGATTCAAGCAAGTCTTACGTTAAAGTTGAATAAAAAAAATAAAAAAATAATAAGTTTAAAATAAAATAAAATTATACTACATTTAGCTATAATTTTGATCTAGTTTCATATCCTTGAGTATTTTTATCTACTACACCCTGTTTATAAAACTAGCTGAATACCCGTGCTTCGTCACGGCAGATAAGTAGTTATTTCATTGCGTTAAATAATGCATCATCAAAATTAACGCTACTATATAATTTTGTGCAGTTTATTATAGCAGGAATCCCGTCAAACAATAAGTTATTCATCAATTGATAAGTAATCAATGTATAATGTTTCTTGACATTGGGGCGCTCCGGACCAGGGCAAAGAAACAGAGATAACCCGTTAGTAGTAACAGCAGTTTACCAGTACAGGTTAAAATTCGTTGTCAATAATAAATGTACGTTAAAATTTAAACATTTATGCTTCGAAGATGTCATTTGTTAACACCCATTATATTTGCGAGCATTACCAAGAAGTGCTCTGTCTGGGGATTCTAATGGGTGAGGAGGCTGTGCAAGGGTTCGGGATATTACCTCGGTTAGACCATCACCAGGTATAGCGTGAACTCTACGAGGGACAAATTCAAGGTCTGCCAAAATAGTTTAAATGAAACGCATATAAAAATAATATTAAGAAACAGATACAGTATGATAGCAGCTGTCCTGTTATCGTCCTAGCAAAGCTTGCTGCCTAGGCTTGCTTACTCTCTAACCAACTAAAAAATCAAACCCTTCTAAAAATACTCAGAAATTTTAATATCGAAAAATCCTTTCTTAGCGACTGTTTACGTCCCAAAGGGAGTGTCCATGCAAAATTTCAAATTTTTCTGCGGTGTGGTTTGGGCTGGGCGATGATAGCCAGTGAGTGAGTGAGTGGTATTTGACAAATATATAGCAGATTGTAATTCATTCGTATTTTTGGTTTCTACTCGACTACAGATGACCCATTCCACCATAATCGCCAATTACCACATTTTCAAGTAAAAAGCCTTTGCCAATCTAAGTTTGCCGGACTGTCGTCGGCTAAGAGCGCTCCCTGGGGCTATTTCTGCGGACAGAGGGTCCAGCGACATGCGGTCCATGGCGATATTTGTCCATTGCAAGTTGTCTGCCGGCGGGAGTTCTGAGGTCTGGATGTCCAACCGCTACAACATAGTTGCTCTCTGCGGGAAGCTGGTAATGGGCTGGTTCCAGGCATTTGTTCCATTCTTAGCAAATGGGGGACATTTAAGCAAACAGATTGGAAGGACCCTTAGGAAGTGTTTAAATGAAAAGACAAAAAATCTTATGTATTCGATAAAATGTTGCAACTTCGAAATATCAAGAAAGTAAGCATTTGTAATTTAAATCCACTTGTATAAAACGACTTATCTCATAAATATGAATTAATAATTAATTGTCAACAAGATTAAAAAAAAATTGGTACATCATCAGAAGCGTTTTTGCTCCTTTTATTTTTGACTCAATATCTATTATCGTTTTAGTGAAAAATAAAATCAAAACTATGTTTTGCTTGGAATCTTTGGATATTCTTATATATCTCATAAATAGTTTGGAATCGTAGTAAACGTAAAGTATCTTTTTAATGAACTCGAAAATTTTCTTAAGGATTGACTTGAGACGAAATTTAAAAATACAGAACCGACTTCAACATTATTGTACGAAAATTGAATAATAAGACTCGACAATCAACTCAATAATATGACAAAATCAAAAAAACCTAATACACTTATACTGATGGATCCAAGACGGACTCTGGAACAGGGGTAGCTGATATTGTACAAGACAATGCTTATATATATATATATATATATATATATATATATATATATATATATATATATATATATATGGGGGCGAGGTTAGCTCAGTGGTAGAGCACTCGACTAATGAACTGGAGGACCAGGTTCAAAACCCGAGCGCGCACTAAAGATTTTTTCTTCTAGTGCTGCCGTTCGAGGTTTGGATTTGGGGTCCCAGATCGTCCCTAGGCTCACCCAGCCTTTAATTAATTTAATTAACAATGGGTACCTTGGGTGCTAATGACTCTTGCAGTCGAAGCAGCCGAGGGGAAAATCAGGCGGCCGGAGCATAGTGTTGACCACACTATCTCCCTAGTGTGCCGTACGGTCAAGAATCAGATACCTCTACAGTATCTGCCCCTCTGGGCCCTTGTGGCCTGTTACGGGACTGATTTTTTTATATATATATATATAAATATTTATCTATAGTCTTTGGAAAATACCACTTATTTTTTTTTTTATTTATTTTTTTATCACAGAAAATAACATTTTTAGATATGCTTTGATATATTTAAAATTTAAGTTAATAACATTCTTAATTTGTTCTGATACAGTCAAAATTTCTATATTGTGAATATGGAACCTATAACTGACTCTTTGCAAGGAAGCATTCCGCTAAAGTATGATCCACGGTGAGTACAACACCACAATACACGTTGTTCGACGCAATGTGCTTACACGTTAGATGACGCATAGGTGTGTGAGAGCGGAAAAAATCGATTTTCGAAAGCGCTGATGTCAATTATCTAATTTGTGGTTCTCACAATACAGAAATCTAGGAATAGCATGACTCTTCCCCCTTTTCAAGGGTATTCCTTGAGATGTGGAAGGTTACTTTTCAAGGGTATTCCTAGAGATGTGGAAGGTTACTTTTCAAGGGTATTCCTAGAGATGTGGAAGGTTACTTTTCAAGGGTATATTCCTAGAGATGTGGAAGGTTACTTTTCAAGGGTATTCCTAGAGATGTGGAAAGGTTACTTTTCAAGGGTATTCCTAGAGATGTGGAAGGTTACTTTTCAAGGGTATTCCTAGAGATGTGGAAGGTTACTTTTCAAACTAGACCTGTTAAAGTAAAGATTAGAATAAATATCATCTGCCTATCCGATCAATACATCTCAAAGAACGGAAAGGATTAGAGTACGCCTTTGTTTGTTGCACTATCTAGCTTAACCAATTGGCTCAGGTAATACACGTATCGCACGTAAAAACAATTTTAGTCCGAGTTCAGTCCGGGGTGCTAACGTAGTATAGTCATAAGCCCTTTAAAAATTTAAACACCCACCAGCAAATTCAAGAGTGCTTGTAGGGTGACACAATCTTGGACGTATTCCTTCGACAAAATCACCCTCAACTAATTTAAATATAAACTGAAAATAGTCGTTTGCAACTTCTTCATTCATTTACTCATTATTTCTTTAATTTGTCTTAAAATTTCCATAAAACCAGTTGAACTTTATATATTTTTGTGTTCTGAGTCAAATGAACCCAGCCCCAGTTCCTATGTTAATCTCCTTCTCGAGATATTACATTTTTCCGCTTTTTGGCCATTCGTTTCCACTACGCGACGCTTACCGACAACGTGGTGGCCATGTGTGTCCAAT